>SRPV01000362.1:0-21873 GCA_018360135.1 Claviceps sorghi | reverse complement strand
CCCGTTGACGAAACAGAGAGAACCAAAAAAAAAAAAAAAAAAAAAAAAAAAAAAAAAAAAAAGAAGAGAAGAGAAGAGAAAAAGAAAAAAGAGAAAAAAGAGAGAGAGAGAGAGAGAGAGGCCACCTGTTGAGATGCCCGCACTCCTGGAAACAGGTCCATGTTGGTGCACGCACACAGACTATGTGCCGACCATCGTCCTGCCTGCCTTTCCACGCGCTCCTTGTCCACATGGCCACCACGCCCGCCGGCAACGGCCATCCACGCCCTCACGCCCTCACGCCCTCACGCCCTCACGCCCCCCCATGATCCTGCCTCGCAAACTTGACGCTCTTTCGGCGCTCTCGATCCCCGCTGCCCATGGTCCGTCCCGGGCTCGAGCTGAGTATCCCGCCGCCGCCGCCGCCTCTGCTGAGCGCTTCCCGGGCCATCCCCACCGCCTTGCTCTGCGGCACGTCGTTGCCATCGCTCCTCACGCCGCGGTCGCGCTCGAGCGCTCCTGCTCCGGGACTCGACCGGCGGCTGCCGACCATGCTGCCGACCATGCTGCCCGGCCTGTTGCGTTCCTCTCGCCCGGCGCGGCACGAGTCGGCCGCCGCCCGACCCAGTTCGTCGGACCGTGCAGTGTTTGTCTCGCCGCGGTATCTGCCCGGCAGGCACGCATGGCCGCACCCGTCGGCCGGGCAGCAGCCGTCGCTGTACTTGGTGCTTGCGTCCGCCAGCAGCTCCGCCTCCGACGCCCCGTGCCACAGGTACAGACACGACGCGTGGCCGCCGTGCGTGCACCCCGGACAGTACCACCACTCCGAGAGCCATCCGTCGCACTCGATACTGCCCGGCGACGGCGCAATCTCTTCCGGCATGTACGACGCGCGCTCTGCATTGCGATGCCCGCACACGCAGCACGGTGCCATGATGCTTTGGCACCGTTCGCACGTCCACACCGCTGCCGCGCCGGCCCGTCGGTCGACTTCTCGCGGCTTGCGACACGCCGAACAGGACAAGCCAACCTTGCCCATTTGCTGCGCGTCGCTGAATATGCAATCGTAGTTTTCGCCCCAGTCCGGCAGTCCGTCCGGCCACCCCTGCACACACATGTTGCGCAAGAGGGCCGCCTCCACAAACAGGCTCATTTCCATCAGCCGTCGGTAGTGCTGCCGTAGAATGGCCCGCGCCCGGTGCGCGTCGATGACAGAATCAGGCACGAGCGGCTTCAGGAGCAAGATCATGGCCGATGCGTGCAACGCACACCTCCTCGACTCAAAGTCCAATGCTCGCAGCAAAAGACTGTAAGGCTGCAGAGGCGGAATAGGAGGTCCAGTCCCCACTCCTGCTCCTGCTCCTGCTCCTGCTCCTGCTCCTCCATCATCCCAGTCCTGTGTGCTCAACGGGTACGGATACGGCGGGTCGTGGCTCCAAGGCAGATAGTCCGCCTCTACAATGTGAGGTCGTGGGTCGTGTCGAGCTGACGTTGGCTCCTTCGTTCTGGACATGGCAAATCGTCCACCGTCGATACCTGGAATCCAATTGCGTGGCGATGTGCTCGAGTCGTTCCCACTCGTCTCCCGTACGGTGAAAGAAGGCGGACCAGCATCGCCCTCATCATCTGCTCTCGTTGCCTCCGAGGTGGTCTTCATCCCTCCTTCGTCTCTGGATCCGCCGCCGGGCCGACTTGGTCGCCCCTTGCGCTCCGCCAATGTCCTCGTGATGCCGGGTGAGTCCTGGCTGGACGCGCCGCTTTCCCTCTCCAAGTCGGATCGCTCTCTGGCCAACCCAGGACGGGCAAACGCATCTCCACTTGATCCCGTTCGGTCAGACGACATCTTGGTCCCGCTCGATATGGAGAACATCCGTCCCAGGCTTTCCTCCGAATCACGTATCGCCATCGACGAGCCGCCGTAGCTACCTTCTTTGCCGCTGTTTCTCGGTCTCGTCGCTGGTACATCGATCGCTTTGGCCAACGTTTCCGCATCGTAAAAGTCATGCCCTTCACTATTAGCAACATCAGACTCTTCTGCACGGCCGCTATCTCCTGATATAGGCTCCGACATGGGCTTCGGGTCAAGCCGCTTGCCGTTACTTTCGCATTCCGCGACGGACTCGTGAGCAGCAGGTCCCAGGCTGAAAAGGTCCTCTGGCTCGGCAATCGGGGATAGCCTTTTAGCATGAGCTTGTGCTGTTTCTTCCTGGCCAAAACCGCTTGTCTTCAACTTGGCGTTGTTGGCGTTGCTGCTGCTGTTTCCACTGCTGCTGCCGCTGCTGCCGCTGCTGCTACCGTTGTTCCCGCTGTTGCTGTTGCTGCATCTGTTGCTGTCTGCTGGACCCGCCACCGGCGTGGGCATGTCAGACGTACTTCCAAGCTCCGCGGCCAGTAAAGAGCGGATGGAGTGGAAGCGACCGTCAACACTACTTCTCTGGGTTGACTGGCGCTTAGGAGTCTGTTCGCCTCCATCATCAAGCAACATCTCCGAAGCCGCCGACCGGTCTGATATTTTGGACCCGTCATCCAGGTGCAACCATTGGAATTCGCCGACCCGGACTTCAAAGTGATATTGCGCTCGACGTTTCAAGAGAAAGCTCATGGCGTAGGCTAGGATGCGCCAAGTTTGTGCCAGTCGGTACAGATTTGCGGCCTCGGATACTTTTGCAAATTGCTCCAACATGTCTCCCACTCTTTCCACCATGCACTTACCGCCCTCGACATAAGGCAGACCCTGCTTCAACGTGTCCAAGTACGCATTGGACATGAATTGGTAAAATTGCACGGATACGGCAGCGGGGAGGTGGCCATACGACATGGCTTGTTGGGGTTTGAACATGCCCGTGACGTTGATGGATTGATCCAGGCCCAGGTTCTGCTTCGCATCATCTGGATAGCTGGCTCCTCCCGACGACGGCGGAGTGGTGCTCAATGGCACACCACCTCGTCCACTGGGTATCCTCTTCCGGAAGGCCCTCCGACGGGGACCGAGAAAGCCGCTCAAGACGTCGTCCTCCGAATCGCTTCGACTCAAGCTCAAGCCAGGGTGGCCGGGACTCGAGCCATACGTGGCGCGTTGAATCATCTCGGTTGCGTGTGACCCCTGAAAACGCAGTCGATTCGAGTTGGGGCGTTCGTCGAGTAACAGGACGGCATCTCCCCTGGATGAGAATGCCATGGCAGACGTGGACTGACGGTCCATGACCTTGGGCGCGAAGGCCATATCGCGCTGACTCAAAGAGCCATCCTGCCCAGCGGTCCACAGCAAATCCTGATCCTGCCACCAGATGGCGGATGGACAGCTCTCAAAGCCCTCAATTTCTTTATAAGGCATCAATGGCCGGGCAAAGTCCCAAACATGGACAGCGGGGCTGCCGTATCTTCGGCTGCTGGTCTCGTCGTACGTCACGGCTACCTGAGCAACTCGTCTGGCTTGAGCACTCGCCGACCATAGCCCCGGGCGCCAAGCGACGGCTGCGACAGGTGCAGGTGCCGAAATTGTGAACTTGGCCTTTTGTCGTTTATCTGCCGTGGGACCAAGGTCCCACACTTGGATTTTGGTGTCCCATCCGGCGCTCAGAAGATGAATGCCGTCCGGATGCCACGCGATCGACGAACAAGCCTTCTCGTGTGCGTTGATTCTGAGAACCGGCCGAGAGGGCTGCCGAACATCCCATTTCATGATTACGCCGCTATCCGTACAGCAAGCCATCTCATGACCCTGCCTTGGCGACCAACTAACCTGCCTAATAGGGTCAATGCATCGCAGAGGCGCAAATCTTTGTCTAAAGGTGATGCCATGTCTCGCTGGCATCGTAGAATTGGAATCAAATACCCTGGCCGTTCCGTCTTGTCCACCAGTCAATAGCCAGGTCTGTAGATGCGGATTGATGTCCAGACTGTTTACCTGACGCGAATCCTCGTGCATCAGGATGTAGGAACGAGGCTCAAACTCGCCAGTCCCGAGGCGCGTCAGATCATAGGAGAAGACCTTTCCGCTGCCGCAGGCGGTGTAGATGTGGGAGCCGCTATGCCATTTGACATCACGGACGTTGAGCTGATCGTCAATGTCGTTTGGGCGAAAACCGGTGGACTGCCGTGCATTGATGGCTTTTCGCACATCAATGCCGTCGTTTAGGACGAAGCTCCGACTTGCCGTGTCGTCGAGGACGACCGTTTTGAGGATGTGAGGACCAGCGAGGACCGCGGCGCGTCGATCCGATGACACATCGAAGCAGGATATCGGCACTCCGGCAGTATAGAAGGCATCCTGCGACTTGGGGGGCCGGAATGAGGAGGGAACCGGCGTGGTGGTGCCCGCGATGGAAGACGAGTTGCCGGCCGCAGAGTCGGGGGCAGCCTTGCCCAGCAGCCTCCGCATAATCTTGGAGTCGCGACTATACATGATGGCGGCGATGGGGGCGCAAACGAGACGCCATCAGGGGCAGCCTGGCCAATGATATGGAAATTAACATCTATTGAGACGCCAACAACCACAAAAGGGGGGCGACCGGCGAGTTGGTGAGCGGATGAGTGTCGCGAGCTTGTCGTTGGTGTGGTCAAATCCAAGTAATCTGGTGGTTTGAAGTCGTTTGGCACGGGCAGGAGGAAGCTGAAGTGGGGCCACTCATGCTCAACGTTGCACAGGCATCGTCCAGCCCCGCCCCGCCCCCCCGCCCCGCCCCACTTGGCGCCGCCAGCCCCCTGAGGAGCTCTCTCGAGTCTCCGACAATTTAATCGCTCCCATCCGGCATCCGTGATGATCCGTGATGATCCATGCACATATCAACCTGCATCGCACCGACCTGCATCAACCTGCAACGGCCAAGCCTCATTGGCAGACATTCGGGACGCAAAAAGGAACATTGATTCTACACAAAATGCAGTGTCGGCGCTGTCGGCGCTGTCGGCGCTGTCGGCGCTGTCTGCGGTGGCAGTGCAGGTGGCAGCACAAGTGACAAACGGCTGGCTGTGTAACCCTCCGCCAAAGCAGCCATCTCGCCCTTCAATATTGCATCTTTCATCGTCAGCCCTCTCTCGCGTCATGGATGCCTGACTAGGACGTGGAGTCCTGCCTTGGTCGCAGCAACCTCGTCGCTAGGTTTCGCAGTCTATACAGCCATCTTTCCCATCGGCTTTCAACACTTACCACATATTCTCTCGTCCTCCCGCCCAACGTTTCCCACGTTCAACACCACGCGTCAGCACCAAGACCTCTCCTTTTCAAGGGGCAAACATGCTAGCGTATCAATACCGCTCTCTGAAGAAGGAAGAGATCCGCCTATTGAGACTGGACGCAACAAATGCCTCCGAGCAGTTCCTCTCCGGCAGCATCGTCCACCATAGATTGGTGAACCCGACCTACCGCCAGTCAAAGGACGCAGCTGCAGCTTACTTGGAATATGATCTTCCATATGAAGCCCTCTCTTATCATTGGGGAAGCGATGACAAGGCTGCGTGTGAGGTCATGATACACGATGATGACGGCCACAAATCCGTCATACGAATCACAAAAACTTTGCACTCCATCCTCCGCAGGTTAGCCTTGCCGGACAAGCATCGATTCATCTGGGCAGACGCAATCTGCATCAATCAAATTAATTCCAGCACAAACTCGGAAAAGGGACAACAGATTCAACTTATGCCGGATATATATCGTACTGCTGCTTGTGTGCAAGTGTACTTGGGCGACCAGTCCGGCGACGTGCCAGCCGCTCTCGAGCTCTTGTCCTCCCTCGCAGATTATTCCGAGCACCTGGACGACTCGACGCATGCCGATGGAGAAATAGGATTAGACCTTGCTATCCGAAATGGCTTTGTGCTGCCCCCTCTCGATGACAAGAAATGGCAGGCCCTGAGAGCATTCTTTTGTCGCCCCTGGTTCCGACGCGTTTGGGTCATACAAGAGTTTGTATATGCCACGGACGTTCGAGTGCTGTGTGGTGACCTGGAAATAGATTGGCACACGTTGTGGCTGGCTTCCAAGGCGTACGTGTCGAATCGGAATCTCATTTATCAAGGGTTTGGAAGGGAATCTTTTTTATCCTTCTTCTTCCTCCGGAGAAATGCGCATAGGGATGCCCATGAAGGCGCGTTAGCCTTGCATCGAATTACAGATTTGCGCCTGCGCGCGATGGGATACATGTCTGGTCCCTACGTGGTGTACAACCTTGCCAAAGGTGAACCGGCTAACCTCACTGGACTCTCCATTCGCAGAAATTTAGAGGCCATCAAGGGCTTCGAGAAATTCGCGAGAGACTCTTTTCTTCTCGACCGGTCTACAGGAAAGGCTTTCCCATATGGTAGATCTACCCTGTTGGAATTGCTGCATGACACCAGCAACTTCAAGGCCTCGAAACCGATTGATCGGTTATATGCCCTTTTGGGATTAGCAGACGATGCAGACGGATACCAACCCATCTATTCAGCGGACGAGACGGCAGCCGTTGTTTCCACCAGGTTTGCCGCAGCCTTTATCAACAAGGGCCATCTTCAACGGGTTTTGGCATCGGCCGGTATCCGATCAGACACTTTCTCCTCCAGAGAAGCGCCATCCTGGGTTCCCGACTGGACAACGGTTCGATTAGCGCAACACAAGCTCATCGGCTTCACCCTCATGTCAATAGCCGGGGAGTCAGGGCAGCGAAAAAAACCGAGGCAGGAGCAGAGGTCTGCGACGGAGAACAAAGAGGCAAGCGTAACTAGCACATCACTCTCGTTTACCGGTCCTCCAGGGATCGAAAGCCTTGTTGACCCGAATCACGATCCCCCAGAAAATCAAGAAGAAAACTCGGCCGCCAAGGAGGCCCAGGCTAGCGACGCATCAAAACAAACGGCAGGTGCGCCAGCGAAGCTGTACAATGCGGCGGCAGGTACGGAGTCAACTTACAGTGGTGATGCCTTCCGAGGAAAACTTGTCGTCAGAGCGGCAACATTGGGACGAATCGTGTTGGTGCTTCCAGGAAAGTTGATGCTGCCATGTCAGCTGTACGAGAACATGATACTGAATTTTGGAACCCAATATCCAACGGGAGAACCTACCGTGGACGCTGTCTGGCGTACTTTGATTGGCAATCGAACCATGCATGGGGACCTGGCGCCTCCGGGATTCGCAGCCCAGTATGAGTTGATCAAGGAATACGACAACATAATTCTTTTCAAAGCCTGTCTCTTTCTGGTCATGGCTCTTCTCGTAGCGAGCCCCATCTTTGTCCTTGCGGTTCGTTTTCTGCCGATCGTGGTTCAGGTCGGCATCGTGGCGGGATTGAACCGGGCGCAATATGTTCGACCGAGACCAGCCATGAGCTTTCTGGTTCTGTTGCCCATCTTCCGCTGGCTTAATGTCTGGGTTCTGGTCCCCGTTCTTCTGACACTGGCGTGGCATCTCACGACGCGTGTATACCCTCTAGAGGCGCTCGACATTGTCGCTCAGATGGGCTGCAGCACGGCCGTTTCGACGTCCACCCTGCCAGCGGACTGTGCACCTTATGCATCCTCCATGGGCACGACGGTCAACAGGCACGCGCTGTGTGTCATGCAGCAACGTCTCATTGGTTTGATGCCACTCTTGACCAAGGCGGGGGATATTGTGGTGATTTTCCATGGGTGTGATGTCCCATATGTCGTCCGTCCCGTCCAGGAAGAGCAAGGCTGCTGCCGATTAGTAGGGGAAGCTTACGTGCATGGCGTCATGAACGGCGAAGCGATGCAGAACGGTGGTGACGACTACGTAGACATAACACTGATTTAGCATGTTTGTCGAAATGGTTTAATGCATAACTACAACGTGGGCTGCCGTTCAAAGAGGCGGGACGAGTCGACCACATCCACGCCGGGGCAGCCGACGCACTATTGCGGATGGGCTCATCATACTGTTTTACACAGACTCGCAACACCCAGCCTTGGTGGCGAAAGAGTTCTCGTGCGCCAATTTTCATTCTGTGCCCAGGTCAGCCAGAGTCCAGACACATGCCATAGGAGAGAAGCTCGCCATACCTTGGTCGCTTACATGACATATGCCGACGTTGCTCGATCTCCTGGGATCGGCGCGTCGGCCACAGGGTCTTTCTAAACCTGTCCTCTTTTTCTTTGACAAGAATTAAAAATTCTTCGCGTCCTAGCCCCACGTCACTCAGGTGCCCGCTCACTCATCTTCATCCCGAACCATGGGACTCCGACTCCTACTTCTTTGCCTCCTCCCCCCAGCACCACCACCACCACCACCAGCGCCTCCAGCCCTCCCGCCCGCCCGCCCATTCTTCCCGGGCGGCGGCCTCACAAACGCAAAGTCTACCGCGATGGTCTGATCCAGCAATTTCGTGTTGTGCGCGCCGTCGATGGCCGCTCGGGCTTCCTCCAGGGTGGCGTACTCGATCAGGGCGTATCCCTAGAGAACCCGCATCAGACCACCGTCCTTGCCTCGCTCCATTTTCAGGAGCTCCTTTCCCCCACGATTCGCTCCATCCATCTTGTTGTGCCGACCCCATCAGAAACAGGCTTCGGAGGGGGAAAAAAACACACCTTGACATAACCACTCCGCCGGTCCAGATTCAAATGCAAGTTCCTAATCTCCCCAAAGTCGCCAAACTTGTCCTGTATGGACTCCTCGTCCGCCTCCTCGTGCACGTTCGTCACCATGATGATCCAGCCCTCGATGGAGCGCACGGCGGTGGCCCTGCTGTGTGTTTGCATTTCGGATTCGTTGCGCGGCGGCGGCGCTTGGTCGATGTCCATTTCTGCGGTGGCCATGGTGGTTTGGAGGTAAGTAACTAGGCAGGAAGGTAGGTAGCTAAGGATGGGGCCCTGTTGCTTTTGTTCGGGGGGGTGCGGGCGGACAACGATGATGCTGGCTTTCTGTTTCGAGAATTGCGATTTTCTGGTGATGGCGGCGGATGCATTTCCGGTACGGAGTCGTGGGGCTGGGTCACGTGATTGTCCGGACACCTATGTGGTACGGCTGTGTTGTGCCTTGGGCCGGTGGGAGGAGACTGGTATGGGGGGAGGGGGGGGCGGCCGGCGTCATGGATTGTCGTCTTGATTGTCATGGTTTACGAGTTCACGTGTGTAAATCAGCTAATGATAGCGCTGTGATCTTGCAAGGACGACGTGCATTGATGGTATTCCGAATTACAAAGACGGCAAGACATGGAAAGAAGACACGTCACGCAGCCAGTCGCGGGCGTGACACTCTTGCAAATGAAGATTGTTGCTTTATATTGACGAACGACACCAGACGCCGCCGAGTTGAGCCGCCTCGCTCCGTCGAGTCCCATTCGCGAAACACGCTGGGAGCTCAGCCCTACGGAGCGACTCGACCGAAATGCCATGATTTCCGCCCCGCCAGTTCCGATACCGTGGCCATTATTGGGACAAACGGTCCGCTGGCCTGTCCGCCTTTCCCGATCATAATTCACCAACTCATCCCTCGTCTTCTATTCATCTCCTTACGAGCCGGGGTTGGGGTTCATCTGAGGTTGGGCGAGTCAGCATCTTCCGTTTTGTTTCTTGGCCTGTCCATATCCCGTGTCATGGCCATGACTGGTTTTCTTCTCCCTGCTCACCTTTCTCTTGCCACCAGTCAAGACGACGTTGACAAATCGTCGCGTGTACTTGTGACGCTTGAGAGCGCGGCCCTTGGGGGTCTTGGCCTTTTCCTGGGGCTCAACCTATTGAAGCGAAAAAAAAGAAAAAAAAGCGGTCAGTCCATCGTCGCGGATCGAGCGGGATACGATTCGCCGTGAAGATGAGAAACGGGGGGTTCGGGGACGGTTCGTACTTTGGGGGTCTGAGACTTGACCTTGCCTGTTATGAGAAAGAAAAAGAGTCAGACCGTTTCTCCAGAGTTAAATGTTTTTCATTCAAGGACGATGCTAAACGTACCGGCACGGGCGAGAGATCCGTGAACTTTACCCATGGTGATGGATGTATTTGGCGATGATGTGGGATGAGGGGAAGAGTCGATCAGCGGAAGGGGGCGAGCGGCGTAGATGGAGATTTTGCGATTTGGCAAATGGTTGTGTGCGGGAGGCGAGGCTCACGTGAGCGCAATGACTCCATATGCCCTGCCGGAAAAATATTGGTGCGGGCTAGCTGACTCGTTGATTGGCTTTCCCTGATTTGAGTTGGCTGGCTTTAGATGGGGCACTCTCCTGTTATGTAAGCTGGATGGTTTTCCATCGTTATGTAAGCTGGATTGGGGCGATCGTCCCGTCAGCGGCGCCACAACGTGCCACGGGACGCGTTGAGCACGAGACCACGGTTGAAAATGACGAGGTAGTCTCTTCCTTTCGGTCTGTCCCTTGCCTGGTTAAATTGTGGGCAGTTTTAGTCGTCTACCAGTTTGTACCTCTCGCGCATTGCATTCGAAAAGCCAACAAAGAAAAACATGACGGCTCCCGCGCCAACCGTCCCTTCCCTCAAAGAATCCTTCATCAGCGCGCAAACAAATCTCCTGTCCCAACCCCTGGGCCCCTCACAAACCTGGCGCCGAGCCAACGACGCCTCCAACCAGCCCATCCCGCCGCGCACCCTCGATGACATCCTCTTCACCCTCAACCAGACCATACAGCAACACTGTCAACGCGTGTACCCTCCTCAGGCGAGCTTCAACGTCGCCGAACAAATCAGCAGCTCGTACCTGCGAGACGCCGAAGATCGGGTGAGGGGGCTCAAGGAGTCGGAGAGCACGATTGGAAGGGAGCTGGATTTTGGTACTCTTCTTTCTTTTTTTCTTTCCTTCCTTTTTCTCTCTCCCTTTCTCCCGTCACAAACACACCAAGCAGCAAAGAGGAGCAAATCAGACCATCAAATGCCAACTTACTGACGTTTTCCTGTCCGCAGTGGCGGATAATTCAATCGAGGCCCTTCCCACGTCGTGGCCGATCGAGAAGGATATCGACAACGACCCCGCTGCGGCAGAAGAATACGAGGCATTTGTGCAGAGGTTGACGGAATTGACGGAGCAGCGACGACAGCTGAGACTTCGGGTACAGCAGTTGCGGAGGATCGAGGCTGCTGTCAAGCCTCTCGCCGCGACGGAAGAAAATAACGTCCAGGACAACTTGATCACCCGAAAGGGGCCAGTCGAACAGGAGCTGGAGACTATGCGCGCCCTACTGGAGCGTGTCATTGGTAGGGTGGCTGCATTGCCAGACGAACCCACGAATCAACGGTCGCGCTCACGGAATGCGTCAACAGTGGATTTGGGAGACGTGACAAAGGCACGGAAGCGCAATCTTGACAGCTTCCTATCGGATCCTCGAGTGTTTCCTTCATAAACACACAAAATTCTATCTCGAGATCTGTCAGCCGAAATAGCGACGTATCCACTGTGATCAGACGCTCAGAGACTATAGAGCATCCGGCCGAGATATGTGTTCATCACTGTCCACGGAATATCCGGGACTCCCGATTGCGCGGAATACGTGCTGCGGAGTCCCCCATTTCAGATCCCACACTGTGTCGTGGTCAGCTCCCTGGACAACTTTGCTAGAGAACCGAATTGGGCTGTGCTCTAGCTGGCTCGCCTCTTCCCAGCAAGTCTTGAACCACTCCGGTCCCTTGGAGCCAGGATCCCCGATCATGAAATCTGTCTGACCCAGGAACAATTCGACGTTGAGACGCCGGTTCTTCGAGCGCAGTGTCTCTGCCAGGCGTGGTATCAGCTCGTTGTAATCACCCCAGTCGCCCCATGCCGGCAATGAGTCGGCTCGTGTCAGCAGGAGCACGGCGTCCCGCGACATACCATGGACAGCACCTGAATATATGAATTTTATGTTTCGAGGCTGCAACGCCTCCGCAAAGGCTACTTCAGGATCTATCGGAGGACCGTCTGTGAAGCTGCTGAGAACGCCTCTAAGACCAATGCTACTCGACATTATTGGGGCAGAGACGGTGCCGATAAGTGACGCCAGCTTGTTTGATTGTTCAATCAATGCCTGAGGGAGAGATTGAGCGATGATCATTGGGCGGCATCCAGACCGGTCAGGGCGAATCCACGGCGCTCCGATGCCAATGTACGGTCTGTCTGGATGCAAAATCTCGGGGTTGTGTAGCAGGAGATCAAGTGCATACACTGTACCGCCACTTTGTGTGCCTATTGATACATGATGAATGTCGAGGTGTTGAAGTAGCGCAATGATGGCATCTAGGCTTTGCCGTCAATACCTTCTTCTCCTCTTGCTCTGTTGTGAACCTCTCACATGATCACTTATCTACATACTTCGCCAAATCGAGATTCTGTGATGCACGTCCACGTCGGTTGTCTCCCCGAATCCCGGCCGGTCAGGATTGATGATGCGAATCCTGTGGCGTTTGGCAAGAACATCCAGGGAAACATACATCATGCGAGATCCCAGCAGCGGGCTGAAGAAGAGGATAACATGTTCCAGCTCTGGTTGCGCTTGATTTCGGTAGCCGTAGTCGGCGTACGTTATCCGGAAGGGTCCCGGGCAAGCCTGTGTCTCATTCGGGGAAAAGTCGAATTTCCGTATGAAACGCGGATCCCGCAGATATGCGTCGAGCGCATTGTTGTCCATGTCTCCAGTGAAAAGAGGAGATGCCGAGTTGGTAGAGGCGGCGCCCTTTGTTTAGTCGGGAACTGCGCTCTAGCGCTGGCTAGTCGAGGTCCAACCTGTCAGCTGTTTGGATCCTACACCATACATATCACGACGGCGAAAAACGAACCTCGTGGGCAAATCTGTGATGTTATGTCAATTGTCGATTGGCGGGTAGGTAGTAGGTAGGTAGTCGGGAAATATTCCAGATACCACGAGTTACTTAGCTTTATCTACCCTACCGCCGTAAGCATGTACAGCACGTCCATCAGCAATGGTGGCGCCCGTCATCGGCGGCGAGGCGTGCTGGGAATGACGATTAATGTGGGGAATGGCCGGGCACGTATCGCGGAGCGCCAGATGTCAGACGCAGATGACATGTGCTGTATGTCTCAGCAATTAACGGCTGGGTCCGCCCTCCATAGGAATAGCTGCATTGGCCATACTGCATACTTCATTAAGTAAAGGTAAAATGTATGTGCATATGGGATACGTGGACATGGAGGTTGTAGGCTGCAGCCCACGTGCGCAGCGAATGAACGGGAGGCGTGGTCGGCACTTGAGAAGCAGGGGTTCCTGGCTGGGCTCCAGGCTGGGCTCTTGCCTGTTCGGATGCCGTGCCAGGCGTGCCGACGGGCCAATCAATGAGGCGGCGAAGCGAAGCGCACCTGTGCGTGCGGTCTGGTCCTTTCTCAACAGAACGTGCTGCCGCGTCGGCGCCGTGGAGAGCGGCGGAGATTGGCTGATTGGTGCAGTGACTGCCCAGTGGCGGATGGCGGACAGCTGTGAGCTGAGCTGAGCGCGATCTCGGTGCTGCCTCCCGCGACGGATCGTGGCTTCCTTCCTTTGCGAACACGACATCGAGCCTCAACAAGTCGAGCCAAGTGGCTTGCTCCTCGAAGCGGAAGGTGCACTGGGGGGTGCTGGAGGCAGGAGTTGCCGACGGAACCATCCCGCCCGCGTGCTCATTCATTCGTCCGTCAGTTCTCGAAGTGTCTGTCATCTCGTGCTTCTTCAACCTGCGAACGTGACAAGTCACGGCGTGTCCGTCGTCCATCGTCATCTGGAACTCTGCATCCCACTTGACGGCACAGCGCAGCGAGCGTGGCTCACAGCGCCCGGGTTCTGCCAGATCCGGCGCGAACCGTGGACATCTGGGCTTCGTCTTGCTTCCAGCCACGCCAGACCCTACCCAACATCGTCATAACCAGCTCCATGAGTCCATACTGTCTGCGTCTGGTGGTATCCCTCCATCCCTCTCTCTGCACCTCGGCGCGCAAAACACCAGAAGCCATTCCCGCCGTGCGTCTCTCGTGCAAGCCCGAGCCCGTTTCTGGCGAGCCCACAGCTCGGCTTTCATTGCGCTCATCTCAACAGAATTGTCCGATGACGATGGATAATGTCGCGCGGCTGGTCTACCTTCGCACAACGCTATGCACATGCAAATATGCATGTTCGTGAATCGTGACCCCACACAAGCCTCCCCCCCACCTCCCACCGCCCTACCAAGACATTCGACTCAACTTGGACGGTCTCAGCCCTCAGACCACTTGTGGGCAAAAAATCCGACTCCAGCATGGACTCGAGTCCAACATGAAAGTCTCTCACTTGCGGCACCTGCCGCATCTGCGGAAGAGCTCCTGGAAGAACACCCTTACTCCGACCATGGCGCACGTCCACGGCCTATCCCGTCTTTTCGGACTCGCTTGCCGACGGCGCTATGTGGGCCATGAGATGCGGCTGCCGCGATGTGTTCTGCTGAAATGATTGTGGATGGCTTTTGCATTCGCAGCCATGTGGAAGTGACCTCCAAAAGGGTACCGGAACCAACCGCCCCCCTCCCCCCCGGTCACGTATAAAGCCATGCGCTCGCCGGTCTTCGGGGACCTGACCGGCAGCAGACAGGTGTTGGGAGAAGTGTTCGTCGGCTTTGGCACTGTCAGTTTTTTTTTCTCTTTTTTTTCTTTGGCCAAACGGCTGTTAATAGCTCGTCATTGCCTACTTAAAAATTCGATGTTCTTCTATGATCCCCATTCAGCTTGCAGCATCAGACGACTCTCACGACCGGTTGACGCCAGCTCTTCACCTTGATCAGACAGGAACAAATGATCCAGACTCGTTGCGTATAAGTATAGTAGCGACTACGAATCTTTGAGTTAAGGCGGCAAAATTTTGCGCGTGGGTTTTGCAAGATGTTTTGAAAAAGAAAGAAAGGAAGAAAGAAAGAAAGACGCACCCAGAATCTCTCTTATTTGGAAAAGAGCGTCTCTCGCCTGCGCCATACTATCAATATGGCTGTGGAGACAGCCCATGTTGTTCGTCGTACCGTCCATGACGAAGAGACGGATAGACAAAAAGTCTTTCAGAATTACGAAAAGGAAGAATGGAGATCCTGGCCAAACGAAGGGGCTGTAGGTCATATGCCGTGCTCAATACCCTGCTTCCCCTTTTCAACCTGAAAACATGCTGACATGGTAAAGTTCGATGGGCTTAGCGAGCACCGCGAACCCGTTCGGCTGCAGGTCCGAGGAAACATTCCTTCTTGGGCCGCTGGTACATTTTATAGGACGGGACCTGGTCAATCTGTCGTGGAGAACACCTCCAGGGGCACCCATCATGTGTCTCACTGGTTCGATGGCTTTGCGCAAGTGCACAAATTCGACCTCACTCCGTCGGTCCACGACGAGACGAATTGCTCGGTGACTTATTCGTCTCGTTGTCAGTCCGAGGAATACATAAAGCTCGTCAGGAGAAAGGGGTGGCGCGCAGACCTCTCGTTCGGGCAGAGGAGCGATCCTTGCGTTGGTTTGTTTGCCAAGTTTATGAGCCTCTTTGTCCCACGGCAACTGAACAATAACGTCACCGTTTTGCCCAACGTGCCTGGGTTAAATGACAACCACCCTGGTCAAGGCCGCCACCGCAAAGAGCCGTCCAACGTGTACGCCTGTACGGACAATGCTACGCTGCAGAAGCTGGACCCCAGGACATTGGAGCCCCTGGGCAAAGCCACCCAGAAAAACTTGCATCCTGATCTCAGGGGCTCAATGTCATGCGCGCACGCCCATAGGGACCCCGAAACCGGAGACCTCTTCAACTTCAACTTGGAGCCAGGCATGAAAGCCACGTATCGAGTTTTTCGAGTCAATGCTGCATCAGGGACCGTGGACATTCTAGCCACCATATCGGATAAGGAATTGGCCCCCGCCTATATCCACAGCTTCTTTCTCACAGAGAATCATGTTATCCTTTGCGTTCCGACATCACACTACGGCTGGAACGGTCTCAAAGTCCTCTGGGAGCGCAACATCATCGAGTCCATCAAGCCCTTTAACAAGAGAGATGAATGCAAGTGGCTGGTGGTCGACCGACGGCACGGAAGGGGAGTTGTGGCCCGATTTTCGACGCCAGCTTCATTCTTCTTCCACACAGTCAATGCGTTCGAGGTCAAGACAAAGGACGAGAATGGAAATGAGGTGACGGAGTTCTGCATGGACTACATCAAGTACGAAAACACAAACATCATGCGCATGTTGTACTATGACATTCTCATGGACCGCGATGGCGCCGCTGCCCGAGGTCTGGCAAAGTGCGGCCTCGAGTCGGCCCAGATGTATTTCGTCCGCCACAAGTTCGCCATGCACAACTTTCCCCAGCAGCACGGTGACGGTGCGTACTCACGACGCGCCAAGGAGGTGTTCTCCATCCCGGGGCCACATGCGGGAGAACTGCCAGCCATCAACCCGAGCCGGGCTGGCAAAGCCTACAGATATTCGTATGGAGTTGGCAACGGGGGAAGGGGTATAATTATGGATTGCCTGGTGAAGACGGATCTGAAGATGCGGGAAGCTCTGATATGGAACGGGCCAGTCGGTCACACGCCCGGGGAGCCCATGTTCATACCACGACCAGGTGGAGCTAGGGAAGACGACGGGGTGATTATGACGTTGGTTCTCGATGGTAGCGGACAGAAGTCGTATCTTTTGTGCTTGGATGCCAAGACGCTGGAGGAGCTGGGCCGGGCGGAGGCGGATTTCCCCATAGCGCTTGCTCTTCATGGATCGCGGACACCGTTTGCGGAGACGTAGAAATCATGGCAACACACCAAGACCAGGGTTCCGTTTCGGTGCATGGAGGTGGAACGTGGGTGTAGGAGCCTGTATGGAAAGGGCGGTTTGGTCGAAAGTACATTGGATCTGCGCAGATGCACAAGTCGGATGCAGGTTGACGAATAGAGAATGATGGTGTTTATTAGGCCGCAAGGTTTTTACATGAAGTTGCCATGTAGGGAGTTGTCTCGTAGCTACAGGTGGATGGACGGATGGACGGACAGATGGATGGGACAATGAATAATAAATAAATAAATAAAATATACTACAACGCTAGTCGAGCCTGTCGAGCCAACATGGCCGACAAGCCGATATACACTATACAAAGCGGCCAGCAAAGCCACGTCCCAATATGGTCACGACGGGGTCCATCACAGCTTGCTCTCGGTCGGGCCATGCGGGCGATGCTCATGGTCGGCCCCCCGGCACAGGCGCTCCAGCCCGGCCCTCAACTCGGGCGGCATGCCGCCGGCGGGGGGCCTCCCGGTGTCGCGCTCGACAAGGACGTGGACGAAGTGACAGACGGCCTTGACGTCCGGCAGGCCGCGCTCGAAGAGGCCGAGCTCGTAGGTGACGCTAGCGCGGCCGAGACGGACGACGCGGAGGCCGACCTCTGCGACGGAGGGGTAGGCGATGGGGGAGAAGTAGTCTGTGGTGGTGTGGACGACGAGGGGGCGGTGCGGCGAGGTCGGGGGGTGGAGGCGGCAGTGGTGGATGAGGTAGGTGTTGACGGCGGAGTCGAAGCTGCGAGGTGAGTTTTGGGTACATGTGAGATTTTTTTTATTTTTATTTTTTTATTTTTGTCTTTCATTTTATTTCCTTTTTTTTTCTTTTATTAAGAGGGGGTTGGGGGTTGAATTCAAATAAATATATATCTCCTTCTTCTTTTTTTTTCTTCTTCTTTTTTTTTTTTTCCTTCTCCTCTTTGTAGACGCGTACTCACAGGAAATTGTACACCGAGTTGTTCACATGGTCGTACATGTCATTGTCGTTCCTGCAGGGCCCGACGACCATCAGGCGCTGCGCCAGGCCGGGAACGGAAGGGGACTCACCATCGGGTGCGGTAGTCGAGGAGGAAGGGGTAGTCGGCCCTCGTGCGGGTCTTTTTGTCGGGCGAGGCCATTTGGGTGGGATCTGTTTTGTTAGCGTGGTAAGATGTGTATGTATATATGTACTTATAAAAGGGTAGTGGGAAAAAGAAAAAGAACAAAAGGGGGGGGCCAAAATACAAACCGCGCAGATGCAACGTTAGGACCCTTTGGACCAGACCACGGGCACTCCCGGGATAGTGCTGTTAGAGAGGCGCCGGGTGGGAATATCCGAGGCGAGGACCGGTGGGCGGCGCGTTGTGGTCGGAGCGAGTCTACTGGGAAAGGGAGGAATCTGCCTAGGGAATCAAGGCTCTCGGGGGGGAGGGAGGACGGGCGAAAGCGATGGGACGGGGCGGGATGAGGGGGGAAGAGCTGCAATGCTGGGGCTGGGGCGAGAAGGGGATGGCGGGGAGGGGAAGAAGAAGGGGAGGAAGAAGGGGAAGAAGAAAGGGGCCTGGTCTGATGCGGTTGGGGACATGGTCGGGCCGGGCGGACTTGTGGTTGACGGCGGCACCGAGCACGAGGGCCGCATGCTGCCGGATGGGGGGGAGCGCGAGAGACGAGAGAGACGAGACTGAGAGAGACGAGACGAGACGAGAGAGACGAGACGAGAGAGACGAGACGAAGGGGTCGACCTGGCATCGTGAGTGTCGCGCTCGGGAGGGCCGACGAGGCATCGACCGACGTGCAGCATCGACCAGATGGACCAGCTGCTTGCATGTGTGCAAAGCAGCCTGGCGTCAGCTGGCCGCTGCACGCACCCGATGCTCGGCGACAACTCGCCCGAGCGGCCTGGCGCCCCTGGGGCTGGAGCGGCAGGTGTTCGTCGGCGCAGCGGCCAGCGTGTCACTGCACAGCCGTCACTCGCTGGGTCGACGGGCCGACCGCCCAGCCACAGCTGCCTGCTGGCTGCCGCCTGCCGCCTGCCGCCTGCCGCTTGTGCGATTCTGCAATTCTGCAACTCTGCAATTCTGCGATTCTGCGATTCTGCCGGCCCTCTCCGCCCGCGCACCTCCGCCCGCACCTCCGCCCGTCCGACAATGGCCTCGACGTCCCCGTTCGCGCCAGCACCACGCGCTCTGCCGACCATCCTCATCGTCTGATGCTCGTCGTCCGCGCCGCGTGCCGAGCCCTCCCATCCTCCCGTGCCGCAAAGAGAGCCGCCGTCGCCATGGCGTCCGCGACCGGCGACGCGCCCCCCGCGTCCCCTCCCGACATGACGGCCCTGTCCCTGTTGACGGCCGACGAGATTGCCGAGACCAAGGCCGAGTCGAGGGCCGCGTCCACCCGGGGCCGCCGCGGCCGCCGCGGGGGTGCGGGCGAGGCCGACCAGGACGACCAGGACCACAAGGACGACCAGGAGCAGACCCAGTCCCAGTCCCAGTCCCAGAACAAGAACAAGAACAAGAACAAGAACAAAAACAAGCCCGCGACACCGAGGCCGGAGCGCCACCCCGACGAGCCGCTCATCACGCCCGTCGACGCCGTCTGGCCGCCGCCCTACTACTTCGAGGACGACCTCCGCCGCGTGCGCCCCTACCACTGGACCTACAACACGCACTGCAAGGAGCGCTGGCGCGGCCGGACCCTCATCGACGTCTTCGAGTCCGAGTTCCGCGACCGGCCGGCCGCCTACTACCGCCGGACCATGGAAAAGGGCGACATCTTCGTCAACGGCCGGCGCGTCGGGCCCGACCACGTCCTCCGCAACGGCGACCTCATCTCGCACACCATGCACCGCCACGAGCCGCCCGTGACGGCCGACCCCGTGGGCGTGATCCACGAGGACGACGACATGATTGTCATCAACAAGCCGTCGGGCGTGCCCGTCCACCCGGCCGGCCGCTACATGTTCAACTCGGTGCTGGAGATTCTAAAGGCCGAGCGCGGCCGCCACTTCGTGCCCTACCCGTGCAACCGGCTCGACCGGCTCACGAGCGGCATCATGTTTGTGGCCAAGAGCGTGCAGGCGGCCGACGCGCTGGGCCGGCAGATCAAGTCGCGCACCGTGCGCAAGGAGTACGTGGCGCGCGTCGTCGGCGAGTTCCCCGACGGCGAGGTCGTCTGCGACCAGCCCATCCTGTCCATCTCGCCCAAGCTGGGCCTCAACCGGGTGCGCGCCAGCGGCAAGACGGCACGCACCGTCTTCAAGAGGCTGGCCCACTATCCCGGTCCTGCTCCGCCGCCGCCGACGCGGACCCGGGGCGACGGCGACGGCGACGACCGCGGCGACGGCGACGAGACCGCGGGCAGGCCGTGGGCCGGCAAGCGAGGCTACTCCATCGTCCGCTGCCTGCCCGTCACCGGACGCACGCACCAGATCCGCGTCCACCTGCAGTACCTGGGCCACCCGATCCAGAACGACCCCATCTACGCCAACCAGCGCGTCTGGGGCCTCGACCTCGGCCGCCACGACGCCGACGGCACGCACACCACCGACGAGGACGTCATCACGCGGCTGTCGCGCATGGGCAAGGAGGAGGCGGCCGAGGCCGTGGCCCACTACGACGACATGGTGGACCGGTACGAGAAGCGGCGCGCCGAGCGCATGACGGGCGAGGTGTGCGGCCTGTGCGACACGCCGCTGTACTCGGACCCGGGCGCGCACGAGCTGTCGCTGTGGCTGCACAGCCTGCGGTACGAGGACGCCGACGGCGCGTGGTCGTACCGGAGCCCTCTTCCGCGCTGGGCGCTGCCGCCCGAGGGCATGGCCGGGCCGACGACGGTGGGCGGGATGGAGGAGCTGGTGCAGGCCGTGGCGTGAGGCTTTGCGATGCGCGTTGGGGAAGGGGGCGGGCGACGAAAGAGATGGACGGGACAAATGCCCACGGCCCTTTCCGTGCGCCAAGGATCCACGAAAAGGCCAGTGAGCCAACAGGAAACAGGAGATGCTTGGTGATCCAGGCTGTCTCGTCGGGTCACGGCGGGTTGTCCCTCTCCCTCGACACGAGGCCATGCATCGAATAGCACAGCGCACGTACATGGAATAGCATAGATGAATACCAAGTCCCTCGGTACTCAAGGGTAGGCAAAACCCCCAAGGAGTGCAGTTGCCAGACGAAGCACCCGCCGCAATGTGGGTCCAACCAGACCTCATCCCCATCCCCCTCGCCCCAGAAACATGTACTGTACATACATGACGGAAAACCCGTCATCCACCACCGTGTCGCCGCCGCCCGATGATGCGCGGCCCTGAACTTGGGGCACGGACCATTCTGCGCCGCGACGTGGCCGCCATTTCCGCCCGTCATCCAAAGAGTCTGGTCTGGTCCGTGCCACGCCGCACCGGAACCCTCCGCACCATCAGACTGCAGTCGGGTCTGGTCGAATCTGCTCCCGCGGCCGGAAGCACGTTGCACGGGCCCCCCTGGCCTGCAAACCTGCGCCTTGGCAGCCACGAGCCAGCAGGAAGAAAGCTTGAGCCGCAAGAAGGGGGAGGGCAGTGGGCGGCATGTCCAAAACCCCGCCCTGCTCACCCCTGCGGTGCAATTCCAATGCGTCTGGACCGGAATCCGTGTTCCTGGCCTGCCACCCGGGGACGGGGGGGGGGGGGGAGATGCTGGGCTCGCGTGCGGCGGACGCAGGAATGCGATTGGGTGACGGGGTGCCTCGACGCCTTTTGACGGGTTGCGGATGGGTTTTATGCGGCGAGGGGTCTGGCAGGAGTTTTTCTTTTTTTTCTTTTTTCTTTTTCTTTTTCTTTTCCTTTTTCTTTCCTTTTTCTTTCCCTTATTCTTATTTTTTCTCTTCTTTTTCCTTTTTCTCTTTTATGTCTTTTTTTTTATTTTTTATCCTTTTCTTCCCTTTTCGAGCGCTCACCTGCCCGTCCTTTATGCAGATGTGATTTCCCAGTCCGCGCGTGATGCCAGCAGGGGTCCCTCTGCGTCATGCACCCGGTGGGGCCCCCGCCGCGCCAGTCGGACCGGCTGCCTGGGTCTTCGCCACGCGCACGGCAAAAACACAGCCAGACCAGCGCGGGCTCCGGTGAAGGCTGCCGAGCGCGGTGCGTGCCAAAACGACGTTGCCTGCGCCCGTCCGCCCGGGTATGCCACAGCGTCGACGGGTGTCTCTATTCCCCTTGTTCTGTCTTTTTTTTTTTTTTTTTTTTTTTTTTTTTTTTTTAAGTTCATTTATTTATTTTTT
>SRPV01000361.1:0-21881 GCA_018360135.1 Claviceps sorghi | reverse complement strand
TAAGTCTTTCTTAGGTCTTTTACCTAACGTAGAATATTAAGTAAATTTCTAGAGAATTTTCTGAATGCTCTATAAAATTCAGTGAATTTTTGGGTACTAGGAAGTTACTTCCGGGCTTATAACCTATTAGAAATAAGCGCTGCAGAGCCCTTCTGGCTTCTGGCTTACTAAGCCTCACTACCTTAGTAATTCAGAGGGCAAAAGCCTCAGTAAACCCCTTATTTCTAATATTAATATTTATTAATATTACGCTACCTATTATGCCTATACTTTAAGACTAATATAATATTAAGGAGGGGGGTGAATAGGCTTAATAAAATGTTTTATTAACTTTTTAAGCGGTTTAAAGTCAATTCCACAGCGCTATTGCAGTGTAGGCGAATTTGCGAAAAGTTTTTATATACTTTTAATCTATTTATACTTATATAAATATATATAGAGAAAATTAGGCTTAAATCCTTTTTATATAACTAATATATTCTTAGTATAAATTCCTTTATTTACTACTATTAGCTTAATTTTAAGAACTACTATTATATTATCTTAAAATATTTAGAATATAACTACTTATAATTATTTAAACCTAATATACTACCCTTTTAAAACTATAAAAATATTTAAGTTATATTTAATATACTTTAAGCTATAAGCTTTTTTAATAAGTAAATACTTAAAACTAATTATATCTCTTATTTTATATTAGCTACTTACTTTAAAAAGAAATAAAAGTATAAGGTAGATAAAATAATAAGAACTAAATAAAACTAATATAGTGCTAACTTAACCCTTAGCTAAAGCTAAAATATAGCTTAACTTAACTAAAGTAATTTTATTATTATATTATTACTAAATATTTTATAAACCTAAAAGGTTAGTAACTTAAGCTTATAGTAGGGTATATAAGAGAGCTTAAGTATAACTATAAATTATAATTACTATTATTACTTATAACTACTATTATTTATTATACTACTACTTATATAAAGAAAGAATAAAAAAAATAGATATAAAGGGAGTGCTTAGGCTAAACCTATATTAGCCCTTAGCTAATTCTATCCCCCCCCCCCCCCTCTTAGGTCTTTTATAGTTGCTTAAAGGGGTAGGCCTTATTAGCTGCCTTTAGGGCTATTATAATTTGCTTTAAGAACCTTAGGCACTCTTTTTTAAAGTATATAGTTAAACTACCTTTACTATTAGCTTAACCCTTTTTTATTTTCTTTTACTTAATTAAATTTTATACTACTTTTTATATATTACTATATCACCCCGTGGCGCAGTGGTTGAGCGTTGTGGAAAACCTAAACACTTTTCTTATATAAGTAAGAAAAGTGGGGAGGTTATAGGTTTAATTCCTATATAAAGCATAGATTTTTTCTATATTTAGTAGCTTTAGGAAGGTCTAGCTTAAATATAGGCTTAATAAAGTCCGGACTCTAATTAGCTAATATAATAAGGGCTGTATTAGCTAATTAGTACTTAGTAAGTAGAAAAAGTAGGGTTAGGCCCCCTATTATTCTTACTTACTAAGCAATATAGATTAGCTACTACTACGCTATAAATAGGCAAACTACCCCCTAGCTATTAGGTTATATAGCTAGTTGCAGCTGTGATATGCTAAGGTTAGGGTTATATATTTAAGGTTGCTAAGTAGGGTATTAAAAGGGAAGCTATAAGGAAGCGATATAGGGTAAATAATAAGTATACTAGTTATCTATAGTTAAGAATAGGTCTATAAGCAGTTAAACTATATATAAAATTAGCTAGGTTTTCATCCTATTAGGCAACTACTAATTAGTAAGCAATTACTAGCTTAGTAACCTAATAAGGTTTCCTAGCTAATTAGGAAATAAGAAAGCAAAGGTTCTAGATATGGCTAAGCATAAATTGCTAAGGTCGGCTAGCGTATACAACAATACAATATATTACTATATCTCTTTTATATAAATATTAATATCTTAAAACTAAAAAAAAGCTAAATTAAACTTATAAAAGTAAAAATATTACCTTTAGTTATTTTATTCTCTTTTACTTACTCTTTTTAAGCTATAAGCACTTTTTTAACCTTTACTTTATATAAAAAGCACCTTTTTAGCTATAAATATAGTTAAATTTTAAGTTAGCTTTAAAAAGAAAATAACTTATTAAAGAATAATCTTTACCTTACTTAATATATTTATAATAAAGTTTAGTAGAGTTTAAAATTAAGTTAGCTAAAATATTATATTAACCTTAACTTAAATTAACTTACTTTTTTAATTAAAGTAATAGTTTATAATATCTTAAGATTATATAAAATAAAGATAATAGAGCTAAGCTTAAGTAGCACTCTTAAATAGTATTAGTTTTATATTAATATAGAATTAATAAAAAAACTTATTAGCTTTAAAGGGGGGTTATTAAAATTTCTTTTTTTAAGTATATTTTAAGAGAAAGAGTTACTAAATATTAACTAAGACTATAGTAGCTTTACTAAGGTAATATAAAGTAAGGGATAACTTATAAATAAAAGGAATAATTAAAGAAAAAAAGAGAAAAAAAAGAAAGTTAAAAATTTAAAAGAAAAGCCTTTATTTATTTTTTTAACTACTTACCCTTATATAATTTTACTACTAAACCTTATAGCTATTAGTTAACTACTTTATTAATTTAAACTAAACTCCTTAACCTAAATAGAAACTATATTAGTATTTTATTAATCTTAATAAGACTTTAAATCCCTTTATATTACTACTACTTTTAACTTATTTTTTACTATTTAATAGCTTATATTAATTAAGAATAAGCTAAATAAGTAAGCTTTAAAGACTACTTAATATAAACTAACTTATATTAAGGCTGCCTTAAAACCTTATTAGCTTATATTAATTTCTTAAAACTACTATTAATTAAATATAAATTTTATTTATACTTAAACTTTTTTATTTTACCTTTTAGTAACTATTACTATACTTAGCTTAATAGGCAGTATACTTTACTTTTATAGCTAAAACTACCCTAAGGCTTATATAGGCCTTAATAAATATATAAATATATAGTATATAGGTTTTCCTCCCTATATTAAGGTTTTTTCTATATAGATTAGTAAGATAAGGTACTAAATAGCAGCTGCTACTAGCTGTCTAAGGTATTTTAATAAATAAATAAATAAATAGAGAGAAATAGCTTTATAAGCTCTTTTTATAGAAATATAAATATTCTATAATTTTTTCTTTTTTATAAAAGAAAAGTCTTTTAAAATTTTTCTTTTCCTTTTTTATAAAAGGGAAGCTTTTTTTTATAAATTCTATTTTTTATAAAAGTAGAATTTTTTATCCTATATTTCTCCTTATTTTATAAAAAGGGAGTCTTTTTTAGTAAATTTATTCTATTTTTATAAAACAAATAATAGCTTTTAAGTCTTTCTTAAGTCTTTTACTTAGTATAGAAAATTAAGTAAATTTTTAGAGAATTTTTTAAATACTTTATAAAATTTAGTAAATTTTTTAAATACTAAAAAGTTACTTTTAAGCTTATAATTTATTAAAAATAAAGGGTTTATAAAGGCTTTTACTATTTAAGATACTAAGGTAGTAAGGCTTAATAAGCTAAAAGCTAAAAGGTCTTTATAGTTGTTGAAAATAACAGCTATTTTCAGGGGACTTCCTTATCTATTAGGCCTCTCAATAGGCCTTATAGTAACCCTTAGCCCCGACCCTTATAGGGACTTTTAGGGGGCTTTTCTTAGCTATTGCTAGCGCTATAAGCGGCTTTAGGCTGCGTGTAGCGCCCACGGAATTAATTCTTCTATTATAGCTTATAGCTATAAGCGCCCTACTTTTCTTGCCTTTTCCCTTTTAATTATGCCTTATAGCAACTAGTATATACTTAATTAAAAACCTAACAGTCTATTTAGCTTAGTAAGACTTTAGAATTAATTTTTATAGTAATTAAGTAAGTAATTAAAATTTAGCTTAAAAATTTAAGCTACTTACCCTAAAAGCTATATAGTAGGCTACCCTAAGGTACACTTTATAGCTAATTTATATAGTAACTAAGGGGTTATAAAAGAATTTATAACTAATATTTTTATTACTAAAATAAGGGGAATTTTTTTATATAATTAGTTAATTTTTTTAATTTTTAAAGTTATATACTAATTTTTACTAAATTAATATTTAGAGAGTATATTAGCACCTTATTTATATAGCTATAAGTGTATTTTTTTATTTTTTTATATAAATAAATTTTATTAAAAATAAAAAGTAGCTTATAAGCCTCTTTTTATAAAGCTAACCCTTTAATAAGCTTAAAAGGTATATAAAGGAGAAAACATTCCTTTTAACTAGCTACTTATTAACTATATAAATTATTAATTTAGCCTACTACCTATAATATTAAATAATTAAATAAAAATCTAAGAAAATTCTACTACTTTCTATAAGCTAGAATTTAGCGTATTTTATATGCTAGAAGTTATATATTAAGTTTTTAATATTAGTAATAAGGCCTATAGCTTTAGCTATAGCGCTATAGAGACCTTTTAGCTTCTAGCTTACTAAGCCTCACTACCTTAGTAATTCAGAGGGCAAAAGCCTCTATAAACTCCTTATTTCTAATAATAGTATTATAGCTAAAGCTATAAGCCTTATTATTAATATCAAAAGCTTAATATATAACTTTTAGTTTATAAAATATACTAAATTTTAGCTTATAAAAAGTAATAGAATTTCCTTAGATTTTTATTTAATTATTTAATATTATAAATAGTTAGCTTAAATTAATAGTTTATATAGTTAATAAATAGTTAGTAAAAGAGAATATCTTTTCTTTTATATACTTTTTTAACTTATTAAAAGCCTTAGCTTATATTAAAGGGCTTATAAGCTACTTTTAAGTTTTTATAAAATTTATTTATATAAAAAAATAAACTTATAGCTATATAAATAAACTACTAATATACTCCTTAAATATTAACTTAGTAAAAATTAATATATAACTTTAAAAATTAAAAAAATTAATTAATGATATAAAAAAATTCCCTTTATTTTAATAATCCCTTTAGTGCGCATAAGGCTACACTTATGTACTCTCCACTTTTATTTTATATCTAATTAGTTAAAAGTAAGTAACCTTAAAGTACTTACTTACTAAGCTTTTTTTATAGTTAGAAAATGTGACATTTAGTAGATAAGGACTTTTTATATTATATAAGTTTAGATATACGTTTTAATTAGATAATAGAGTGGGTCAGTACCTAAATGTAGCTTTCTTCGCACCAAAGGGATAAAAGTACTAATTATAAAATCTTTTATAACTCTTTAATTATTATATAATTTAGCTATAAAGTGCTTTTTTAAGGTACCTTATTATATAGTCTTTAAGGTAAGTAGCTTAAATCTTTAAGTAGAATTTTAATAACTTATTTAGTTACTATAAAAATTATAAGTATAAAAACTTTCGCGAATTCGCCTGCACTGCAATAGCGCTGCAGAATTGACTCTAATCCGCTTAAAAAGTTAATAAAAAGATTTGCCTTACCTATTTACCCCCCTTTTTAATAGTATATTAGGCCTAAAGTATAGGAGTAATAGGCAATATAATAGATATTATTATAAATAGTAGGAATTATAGCCTTTTTTAAAGTTACTATAACCCCCTTATTAATTTAAATAGAATTATATTTAGTAACTAAGTTAAGCCTATATTTAATATAATATAAAACTAAGTATTAGTATACTTATAACTAAAATATAATAAAATTACTAAGTTAATACTATCTTTTTTACTAAAAGGGCTTTAAAACATTATCCTATATATTATTAATATAAAGACTATATAGGCTTAATAAAAGGCTATAACTTACTTTTACTTAGTATTAAGAGACTTAGTAATAACCTCTACCCTTAAGATAATAGTTAAAAAGATAGTTAAAAAAGCACTTTAGCTTAAAACTATAATAGAAACGTTATAAGTATAAGTTATAGTTAGTAGCTTATTTACCTACCTCTTTATTATAGTAGCTTAACCCTTTACTTTTATAATAGTCCTCTTATATATTTACTATAAAACTATTATAAAAAGATAAGATATTAGTAATATAGCTAAAAGCTATAGCTTAAAAGAGATTATTAATACTATTAATAAGGCTATAGGTAAGGATACTATAGTAGTAGTATACTACTTTTATAGCAAAGATATAGTAGTTACCTTTAAAAAAATAGCTAAGGTTTATATAAAAGATATTACTTAGGTTTAAATTATATTTAAACTAAAGATAATACTAAACTACTAAATATTTAGTATTATTATTAAAGGCTTCTTTATTTACTATACTTAAAATACTATAAAAGAAACTATTATAAGCAACTTAGCTAATACTAATAGATATATAATTATAAGGGTAGTAGCGTAGAAACTATATAAGACCTTTATATAAGTGCCCTTAATTATAGGCGTTAATAATATTAATATAGCTAATAGACTATACTATAGTAGAATTATATATAAAGCAGAAATATTTAAAGCTAAACCCTATAATAAAGCCCTTTACCCTTACTAATGCTATTAATACTTTAAATATAGTTATATAGTAGCATACTATATATTAGCCCTATACTATAGCTATTATATAGCTACCTATTATAATAATAAAAGTAATTACCTTACTCTTATAAAAGTAGTATAAAAATGTTATATAAACTACTTAAGTTCTTACTTAGTATAGTTAAAGAGTTATAAAACTATTAATAAGTAATAGGCTAGGGCTTATATTATATACCTAAACTAGCTTAGCGCTTTTACTACCTTAGCTAAACTAAAAACTAAAGAATAAATTAAAGTAATAAAAGGTAAAAGAAAATTAGCTAGCTTTATACTTTTTTATAAGGTATTACTATAAAAATATATTAGCTACTTATAAAGTAGCTGCTTAATAATAGCTAATAGGGACTTTATTATTATACTACCCCTTCCTTACCTAAAAGAAGCTATTAAAGCTTTTTTATAAAACTATAGTAGTTTTATAGTAAAGGTATTATTAATAAAAACTAATACCCTCTTTAATTAATAAACATAACTATATAAGTTATATACTAAAATATATAAAAAAAAACCTACTTAGTTTATATAGCCTTTAAAGCTTAGCTTAAAACTAATATAGTTACGCTTTAAGAACTTAGTAAAAGTAGTAAACCACCCCTTAACTTAAGTTTTAAACTTTATTAGCTAGTAGTTTAAAGTAATTATATAGCTATATATATTTATTACTACTATAGTCTTAGGTTATAAATAATATAGATAAGCACTAACTAATATATAATTATATTATAGAATACTAATATATATTTAATTTACTTCTTTAACTATAAATAAAACTAAATATCTCCCCTTTATATACTTTTAAAGGAACTTATATAGCCTTATAGTGTATTTATTAGGGACTTTAACTAATATTATTTATTATAAAACTACTATAGATATATATTATTAAAAAGTAAAATATTATTTATAATTATAAAGTAATAGTAGCTTAGACTTATTATACTTTAAAGGGAAATAATATAAAGAACTTAAGGTAAAAGGGATAGCATTATTAACTATATATAAGTATTTATAGATATAATATTATAGTTTTTAAGGGGGTGTAATCTTATTAGTTCTAACTATATATTATAGCTTATTTATATTAATACTAAAGATACTAACCCCTTATCTATAAAACACTAATTTAAATAGTACTATATAAATAAAGACTTTATATTTACTAAGGCAGTATACTAACTTTACCTTAATAACTTTCTTTCCTTTTTAGTATATATAAGCTATATAAATATATTTATTAAATAGCTTATAGTAAAACTCTATATTATAGCTATAATTATAATACTAAAAGGGCCTTATATTAGTTCCTATATATAACTATAGTAAAACCTTAAAATATAAGAGGTAGTTTAGAATGCTTATAGAGCTTAAAGATAATAGTATAGCTAATATACCTTAGTAAATTAGAAAGCTATATTTAAGGTAGTAGTGTGTTAAGACTATATTATATATAATAAGTAATATAGCTTTTAGTAAAGGATAGTAGTAAAGGTAATAGTAAGTAAAAAGAGCTTTTAAAAGCTTAAATAATAGGCTAAACTAAGAAGCAAACTTCTATTAAAAACTTAATAGGTTCTACCTTTATATTAAGGTATAGGCAAATCCTAAACACTATAATATACCTATTAAGGTAAAGCTAAAGCTTTTTCTAATTAGTTCTTCCTAATATTTATAGTAAAAATAAATAACCTTTTAAATAATCTTAGTATCTACCTTAATTTTATAGTGTTCCTTAATAAGAATAAATTTATAATAAATAAGATTTATAATATTCTTAAACAGCTACTAAACTAAAAAGCGCTTAGGCTTAATAAGCTTTTAGCTAGGTTTCTAAAGGTATATAGTAAACCTTTAGCCTATACTTTAGCTACCCTTTTTAATATATATTATTAAGCTAAATACTACTTAAAACTATTTTAAAAAGCTAAGGTAGTTATTTTATATAAGCTTAAAAAAACCCTTTTAAAGATATAATATATAAAAGTATAGCATTCTATTTCTTTCTTAAGTATAATAGGTAAAATCCTTAAAATAGTAGTAGTAGTATAGATTACTTATATATTTAAGAAGGGAGGCGCCCTCTCTAATCTTTAAATAAGTAATAAAACAAACTACTTTACTAAGGTAGCCTTTAATATTTTAGTAAAAGCTATAAAAATAGTATAATATTATAGTAGAACTATATTACTCCTTTAACTAAATATTTCTATAGCCTTTAATATAGTTTACTATAAATAACTAATATATATAATACTTACTATTAAATTACCTATATAAATAGTATAGTAGGCTTAGGCCTTTACTAATAAATAAAAAGCCTACCTAATATTTAAGGGTAAAATAGCTACTACTTAACCTATATCTATAAAGGTCTTATAAGAGTCTCTTATATTCCTAATACTATTTCTATTATATATTACACCCTTATATAAAAAACTTAAAATAGTTTATTTTACTTTAGTCCTTAAATTCTTAAATAATATAAATATCCTAGCTTATAGATATATAATAAAAGAGATATAGAAATGCCTTAAAACTATATAAAAAGTCTGCTAAAAATAGTCCTAGGAATCTAGCCTTTAATTCTATTTTTAAAAAAATAAACTTATTTATTTTACTAAGAAAAGATAATTAAATATAATATAGGTTTAGCTTAATAATACTATAATTTAGCTAATATAGGCTATATACTTCCTAAAAGTTTAAATACACTATAAACTATAGTAAAAGGTATATTAAAAATAGCTTATAAAAAAGCTTATATACTAATAGCTAGCCCTTACTATACTTATAGCATTTATATAGGGGTGCTTATTATAGGAATTAAGACTCTTATATATATAGGTTATATAAAGCTTTATTATATATAATATAGGTATATACTATACCCTTATTAAATAAAGTAGTGTAGCTAAAGGAATTATAAAAGCATTTATTATAAAGTAAACTAAGTGCCTTTAGATAGTATTAAGCGCTTATAAGGTAATACTATAAACCTTACTTAAGATTAAAATAGTAGTACTATCCCTTAACCTTTACCTTAACTATTAGGTTTAGTAATACTATAAATATATTAAAATAAATAGTATAGTAATAAAGATCTATATTATATATACTATAGTTATAATATACCTTTACTATTAAGTAATCTATTAAAGATAAATATAGGTTATAAACTATAAGCTATTCTTAAACTACCCCTCCCTTAATTCTAAGGCCCTTAATTTAAGCTAAAAATTAGAAAAAGAATAGAAAAATAAGTAGTATAAGAATAAAACTAAAGCCTTTACTTATAATTTATATTAGAATTAATATATAGCTAAATAGGACCTTAACTTTTATTTTAAGGCAATAATTATTTAACTTTACTACTATTTTACTAAGTTTAAATTAATAGCTTTTATTTAAATATATATAAAAAAGATTAGCCTTAATTACTTCTTTTATAACTATTATATTCTTAAAATAGAATTATTAATATATTACTACTAAGGTAAAGAAAAGGACTATTAATATTTAATTATATAGTGCTTAAAATATAACTACCTTTAACTAATAAGTGTTAAAGTAGAACTAATATAGGACTAAAGGGATATTTATATAGCTCTTAACTTACTTAAATTAGTAAAATACCTTATTTAATAAATACTTAGTATTAGCTAACTCCCTTAATACTACTTAGCCTTTATACTTTAAAAAAAATAGAAGATTAACTATATAAAAGAGAATAGAGCCTAAAGTAAACTTAATAAGAAAATAAGAGAGATATAGATAGAAAGGAGCTTATATAGCTATTATATAAAGATTAATAACTATAGATAAATATAAAAGGGTAGTAAGGGAGAGGCTATATTAAGACTAAGCTATAGCTACTTAATTTATTTATTTATAGAAATTATAAAGTAAAAAGGAAAATAGCTATTAAAGACACTTTAAGTGCCTTAAGGGCAGCCTTAAGGGCGCCCTTAGGTCCTACTATAGCCTTAAGTTACCCCCCCTTTCCTTTCTTTTAAACCCTCTCTTTTCTTACTTATTCTATCTTTATTTTCTATCCCTTTCTCCCTTTTCTTACTATTTTTAGCTAAGTTTCCCTTTATAGCTACTATAGCTATTATTATTAATAAAGTATTAGTTTACTTTATAATTATAGCTAAATATTCTATATAGCTTAATATATTTTACTTAAAGCCCTTAAAGACTACTTTAATAATAGTAAGGGTCTAACTTATACTTAGCTTAATATTAACTAAGTGCTAAGTAGTCCTTTAAACCTTTTTATATACTTTAAACTATAATATATTAGCTAAGTAAAGATAGATATAAAACTAAACTAAACTTATATTAAATAGGGACTTTAGATTATCTTTATTTTTATTATTATAAATTATTTAAAAATTAAGAAAAGCTTATACCTTTATTTAGTAAGAGGTATATATAAGTAAGGGCTACTTTAGTTAGGGACTATATTAAACCTAAAGTAAACTAAAATAATTTACTCTATTATAATTACACCCTATTATATAGTATTTAAAATAGAAACTATTAATACCTAAATAATTAATAGCTATAATAGACTTAGGAAGGGCTTAGGAGGGAACTTACCTTTCTAATTATAGCAACTTTTTCTTAGATTTTTTATTTATATAATATAAAAATTATAAGGCTATTACTACTAAGAGCCTTAAGGAGGTTAGTACTAAAACTAAGCTAAACCTTAAGATAACTTACTAAGCTTTAATTAGTTTATTAAGGTATAGTCTTCCCTTAAAATTATTAGTAAAACTAAAGACTTAAACTAAGCTTATATTAAAAACTAAAGAAAAAAGGGGAGGGCACTTACTAATTTAAGCTCTTATTATAAAAAAGAAAAGAAAAAAAAGGTCTTTAAACTTAAGGGGGGGGGCCTTATTTATAAAAAAAGACCTAACCCTTTAAATTACTTACTAATAAGCTAGTTTTAATTAAGAAATTAAAGAGTAGAAATATAAAAGCATAGTAGTATTAATAAACTTCTGCTCTAAACCTAAACTAAACTCTTAGCTTATTTATATTAAATTAGTAACTATATATTAGATTAGTAACTATATTCCTAATTAAGTAAGTCTAATAATATATTACTTAATACAAAACTACTATATAATATATCCTAAAAGTGCTAAATAAGCAACTAATATAGACTTTTATTAGCTTTAAACTAAACTATACCTAAATATCTCTAATATATACTTAAACTATATATCTTTAATATATAAATTATATATACCTACTATATTAATCTTTCCTTAGCCTTTTTAGTAATTATAGCTGCTAACTTAGCTAGTAATATACTATATTTTACGCATTAAAACCGCTAGAGTTCTATATAAGGGCCTTAATTATAGGCTAATATATAGTAGTATATAGGTTTTCCTCCCTGCTTTAGGGTTTTTCCTATATAGTAAAATAAGTAAAGGTACTAGAAAGTAGCTCCTAGAGCTATCTAGTGTAATTTAATAATAATAATACTATAAAAATTAATTCTAAAGTTTTATTAAGCTTAATAAACTATTAAGTTCCTAATTAAATATATATTAGCTACTATAAAGTATAATTAAAAGGGAAAAGGTAAGAAAAGTAAGGCACTTATAGCTATAAGCTATAATAAAAGAATTAATTCTATAGGCACTATATATAGCTTAAAGCTGCTTATAACACTAGTAATAGCTAAGAAAGGCCCCTAAGGGTCCCTATAAAGCAGAGGCTAAGGGTTATTATAAGGCCTGTTAAGGGGCCTAATAGCTAAGGAAGTCCCCTAAAAATAGCTGTTATTTTCAACACTACTAATAATAAACCTTAGGATTTATAGAGTAAAATATATAAAAGGTATAGAAAACAGTCTTAAAAGTAGGATTATTATATAATTAAATAGTTTTTTTAGTTAGAATTATTAACTACAGCGCTTTTTATATTATCTATATTAAAAACAGCTTTTCTTTAAGGTGATAAATATATATTCTTTTATTTATAAATACTTTAAGTAGTCTTTACGTATATTTCTTACTAACTTACATCACTTTTACTAAATATATAAGCTTTATTTATATTTTTTATAATAAACTATTTAAGAAAAGCAAGAGGTATATTAGTTTAGCCTTTTATATATTAATGAGATTTTCTAATCTTAGTTATATCACTATACAAATAGTATTACTATCAATAAAAATACCCCTTTTGTCTTAGCTTATCTTTTTTTATAAAATTTTATAGGATTTATCCCTTTAGTGCGTAAAAGGCTATATTTAAGTACTAACCTACTTTATTATTTAATTAAAAGATATATTTAGATTTTTATAATTAAAACGTCTTTTATTATAAAACTTTATATTTTTTTTATTAAAAAAGCTTTATAAATAAGTACTTTAAGGTTACTTACTTTTAACTAAGAAAATAGGGATAAAGAGTGGGGAGTATATATAATACACCTCTTAAATGATTGCAAAGGCGCATAAGCCCCTCTTTTTAGCGGCCTTACACACGTAACCTATGGGGGGAATAATAGCCGGGGTATCTGCATAATACTATAAGTCTTAATTAGCATCTAAAGGTACTAATTAGCCTATATAAATAAGGTGAAAGCCTATTTACCCCTAGATCCCTAACTATGTAAGCGTAATTTCTAAAGTAATGCTTAACTAGCCTAATCACCCCTGTAAAGTCACGGTTTTATAAGCATTTAAGGGTTATACTGTAAGCGTAGCCTTATACGCACTAAAGGGCTATATATAACTTCCTTTACTTACTAGTAGCTTTATTATTTAACCTTAGTAAAGAGTAACGAAACTCAAAGTATTTAGGTGTAACAGTTAAGGGGCCCCCTAAATTAAATGACCTTAGTGCTTTTATCAGCATGTGCAAAATTATTCAGAGGTTTTACTGCGTTGTAGCTGTTAACAGTTTATAAAGTATGCATGGACGTGCGGCCTTTCTCTTCCCAAATAGCAGAGGGTGTGTATATAGCCACTCTAAATTTTCCCCGGTGACTCCACAGAAGGTCGACCGTGTGAAGGTTCACCGGCATCCATCCATCCATCCGCAGACCCTATATCCCTTATACACCAGGAAGCACTGCCCGTGGCTTCTGACCCTTTCACACTACCTCGAAGCTTTTACAACAAAACCGTAACTTTTTACTCGAGATCACAAGCATGTTATTCAGAGAGATAGCCACTGCTAGCCGCGTGGCGTCCCTGCGCACATTGCGTGGCCGCTACCTAAACCCTTTAAGTTTGCATCCATCGATAATGCAGACTGTACGGACGTACGCGGACAAGGTGGTCAAAGTACCACAGATGGCAGAATCCATATCTGAAGGAACATTAAAGCAGTTCTCGAAATCTGTCGGTGACTTCGTCGAACAGGATGAAGAAATCGCAACGATTGAGACTGACAAGGCAAGATATCCATGCCAATTAGATTTGAAACAAGTACTAAGCTAACATTCTGCGTATAGATCGATGTTGCCGTCAATGCTCCCGAGTCTGGTTTTATAAGAGAATTTCTTGTAAGCGAAGAAGACACAGTTACTGTTGGTCAGGACCTGGTTCGTATCGAGCTAGGCGGCGCGCCGTCGTACGACGCCAAAGACGAAACCGCTTCCACGAAAGAAACCAAGGACGAAGGTAGTTCACGATCAGGGAATACGCTAGAGCCTCTCAAGAATAAGGCCTATCCAGAAGGAAAGAACGACACGAAACAGGAACATAAAGAAGCAGCATCGTCACCGCCGCCCCAGACGAAGCAAAATGAGAGCCCACTCCGACCCACGCAACTGGGCGATGAACTTCCTAGTCCTGGCAGTCGAGAAGAGCGTCGGGTATGCTTGGTGTCAATCACACATATCATAGGTTTATCGCTGAGTTGCTATACAGGTTAAAATGAACCGAATGCGCCTTCGAATCGCCGAACGTCTTAAGCAATCCCAAAACACTGCTGCATCCCTTACCACATTCAATGAAGTTGACATGTCCAGCATCATGGACTTCCGCAGGCTATACAAGGACGATGTTCTTAAGAAGACTGGTGCTAAACTTGGTTTTATGAGCGCATTCTCGCGAGCGGCAGTCTTAGCCATGCGAGATATTCCGGCTGTGAATGCATCGATTGAAGGTCCCAATGGCGGGGACACCATCGTTTATCGGGACTATGTCGACATCTCTGTTGCGGTTGCAACGGAAAAGGGTCTGGTCACTCCCGTCGTCCGCAATGTTGAGTCAATGGATTTAGTTGCTATTGAAAAAGCCATTGCTGATATGGGGAAAAAGGTGAGCCATATTGGTAGTTCGCAATGACAAAATGAACGCGTTTACTAAATAAGGCAACTACGTGCATAGGCTCGAGATGGCAAATTAACAATCGAAGACATGGCTGGTGGCACATTCACAATAAGTAATGGAGGTGTTTTCGGATCACTGATGGGTACTCCCATCATTAACCTACCACAAAGCGCCGTACTTGGTCTTCATGCTATTAAGGATCGCGCAGTGATCGTTAATGGCAAAATTGAAATTCGACCAATGATGTATCTCGCTTTGACATATGACCATCGCTTGCTGGATGGCAGAGAGGCTGTGCAATTTCTTGTCAAAGTCAAAGAATTCATCGAAGATCCAAGACGAATGCTTCTGTAGTGTAATGAGGTTATATTTATGCAGAGAAGTTAGTAAGAGAATCGAATAAACTAGTGTATATATATATAACTAGCTACCAAGTCAAAAAGGTAGAGAGCTTGTGTGAGAGAATAGTGAGGCTGCTGAGCGACTAGACATTCTTCGGTTGCATCGTTTGCCATAACAAGGAAAATGACAAGACCTGCAGTATTCGTATTTCCGTAGATACCACTGGACGTCTGCTCGAACGATGTTTGAGTGGAAAAGGCTGCGCTACGTGTGATTAAGAGTGGAATTCTGCAATTGTGGTCACCATAATTCATGCGCAATGCGTCGTGTTAGGCTTCTTTTGTTCAACTTTCGTTTCTCATGGCCAACTTCCCAGCATGGAATGGAATAATTTAAGGCAGGTATCATCTTTTTAGGCGCTAGAACTCTAACATTTCACCGCTGGTAGCGCATTTAAATGCTAAAGGGCCACATATGCCTCTACTCTTTTCTCTTTTTTAGGCAAAATGTGCACTACACCATAGGGTGAGCCGCCTGAAATAATTAATAATCCTCGTCGCTGCAATTACCTCATTTTTTGGAAGTCTTGAAAAAAAAAAAGGAGAACTCGGTACCTTTATTCACAAGCAGGTATTCAAAGGATGTGACATATGTAAGAAATTAAGCTCAACGTCACATTACGCGAGATATAATGACATTTCAGGACTGGTTGATTGCAACGAACGGTATTCAATAGTCAGTAGAAAACCAGTGTCACAAAGTGCTCCGCTTTACTAGCAGATCGATCTACGGACTTGACTTCCTGCTAACAAGAAAGTCATGTTGACACAATTTAAAGGCAGCACTTAGTAGCACATATGCGTTGGCTTCGATGCCCAAATATTAGATGAAATTACCGGCTACAGTCGACTCTAGCTAGATGTCTGTCACCAACAAACATGCCCGTGTTATGTGACATCAAAAAGTCACGACCGGTGGTATTTTATAGATCTGACAGATTCCGTAATTCTTGGTAGCATAGATTTTGCATGTGCCCTCAAAGATGAATTACATTTGTCCGAAACAAATGTTGCACAGAAAGTACTGTGACGGGTCAATTTATCTGTGTTCGGTGTGGCTGCAGCCCGGGACATAGCCATATGAAATGGAATAAGGGCCTTTAAAGGTATCACCTTAATGCCGAGAGAGCTACATCTAGGTAGCCTGCGCTTTCATATAAATATAATTGGTCTCCATTTTATACCTCTAGTGCGTAACATTTATATACTCCCTACTTTCTATCCCTATCTTATTAGTTAAAGGAAAGTAATCTTAAAGTTTTTTTTATTTATAATACTCTTTTTTATAAAAAAAATAAAGTTTTATCCCTTTAGCACGTAGAAGGCTACATTTAGGTACAAACTCACTCTATTATTTAATTACAACATATATTAAAAGTTTATATAATTAAAAAAGTCCTTAGCTACTAAATGTTATTTATTTTACCTATAAAAAAAGCTTAATAAGTAAGTACCTTAAAATTACTTACTTTTAACTAATTTAAATATAAAATAAAAGCAAAGAGTATATAAGTGTAGCTTTATATAAACTAAGGGATAGTTTAAGACTTTGTTATTATAAAAATCTAAATATATATTTTAATTAAATAATAGCGTAGGTTAATACCTTAATATAGCTTTCTATACATTAAAAGGATAAGTTTTATAATACTCTTTAAAGCACTATACTTTAAGTAACATAATATAGCGCTTAATAACTTAGGGTATAATAAAGACATATATGTTGCTAATGATTTTATTAAATAATAAAGTAGGTTAGTATTTATATATAGCTATTAGAAATAAAGGGTTTATAAAGGCTTTTACTCTCTAACATACAAGGTAATAAGGCTTAGTAAGCTAAAAGCTAGAAAGTCTTTATAATATTATTTATCTTTTTAAATACGCTAGCTAACCTTAGTAATTTATGCTTAGCTATATTTAGTACTTTTACTTTCTTATTTTTTAATTAGCTAAGAAACCTTATTAGGTTACTAAGCTAGTAATTACTTACTAATTAGTAATTGATTAAAAAAATAAAAACTTAGCTAATTTTATATATAGTTTAATTACTTATAAATCTATTTTTAACTATAGCTAACTAATATATATTATATTTTACTTTATATCTTTCTTTATTTAATTTTTTTATACCTTACATAATAATCTTAAAATTAACTTTAACCTTACTATATTATAGCTATAATTAACTATATAAACTAATAGTTAAAGAGTAGTTTTACTTATTTGTAATATAATAAATAGTAGCTAATTTATATTACTTAATAAATAAAAATAATAAATAGCTTAACTTAAGTTTTTTTACTTATTAAGTATTAATTAGTTAATATAACTATTTTAAATTATATTAATTAATTAAAGTTTAAACTTTATTAAGCTTATATTTAAACTAGCCTTTACTTACTTAAATATAGAAAAAAACTATATTTTATATAAAAATTAAACCTATAACCTTTTTACTTTTTTTACTTATATAAAAAAAGTATTTAGGAATTCTATAATGCTTAACTACTGCGCTATAGAGTCTTTATAATATTATATTAAAAGCTATAAGCTTTATAGTTAATATTAAAAGTTTAAGATATAACTTTTAATATATAAAATATACTAAATTTTAACTTATAAAAAGTAATAGAATGTTTTTAGATTTTTATTTAATTATTTAATATTATAAATAATAAGCTTAAATTAATAGTTTATATAATTAATAAGTAATTAAAAAAAAATTTTTATATACTTTTTAAGCTTATTAAAGGCTTTAGCTTATAAAAAAGGCTTATAAATTACTTTTTATTCTTTATTAAATTTATTTATATAAAAAAATAAACTTATAGCTATATAAATAAAATATTAATATACTTTTTAAATGTTAACTTAATAAGAATTTATCTATAACTTTTAATATTTAAGAAGAATAATAAATCATATAAAAAAGTTCTTTTATTTTAATAATAAAAAAACTAATAATAAAACCTTTTATAACTCTTTAATTATGATTAATTTATTTATTTATTCTATTACGCTAGATAGGTAATAGGTAGCTACTATTTACTACTTTAGCTTACTAAACTATATAGAAAAAAACCTTAGTATAAAGAGAAAAACCTATATATAGTATATTTATATATCTCTTAGGGCTTAAGGGGGCCTTAAAATAGGTTTAATTCTAGAAAAAAGGTATATTATGATTATTATTATTATTATTAAGTACTTTAGATAGCTCTAAAGCTATTTTTTAATACCTTTACTTAGTTATTTATATAGAAAAAACCTTAAAATAGAGAGAAAAACCTATATATTATTATATATTTCTTTTAACTTAAAGCTTTAAGGTAGGGCTTTAGTAGTTTTAGCTTATAAAATATAATATACTATTAATTTAGTTAATAGCTATAATTATTAAAAGAGCTTTATAAGTATTAATATAATAAGTATATATAGTTTATATATTTAAGATATATAGTTTAGCTATATAATAAAGATATTTAAATATGTTTTAATTTAAGGCTAATAAGTATTTATATTAGTTAATATTTTAAAACTGTTAGTTTAGCTAGTATTACATATAATAAAAAGGGGTAATAGAAAAGGGTCTTATTTAGCTTATTTATAAAGGTTTTAAACTAGCTTAAAAGGTTAGAAAAGGTAGGAAAAGTAGTAGTATTATTAGCCTACTTTTCCCCTTAAGTGTAGCTTTATATTTATAAAGATATACCTAATAAAAGTACTACTTTTAGTTTTATTAACTTACTTAAGCTATACTAAGGTTCTTTTATAAAGAGATAATTCTAATATTTATAAATTCTTTTTTTTAAAAAAAAGAGAAATTATTTAAAAAGTAGCTTAAAAAATAAATAAAATTTAAAGTATTTACTTTTATAAAAAGGCCTTTAATTAATTAGCTTTATACTAAACTAATCTTAGGCTACTTTAACTATAAAAAAATATTATATATATATATAACCCCTTTAATTTTATTTATTAAGCTACTTTCTTTTTAATTTATTTTTTTATTTATATTTTAGCTTTATTTATATTAATAAAGCCCTTAAAAGCCTTATTTAGTATTACCTTTATTATTAAGTTTATAATATTATTTTCTTTATTAATTTAATAGATCTTTATAATCTCTTACTACTTATATAACTACTAAAGAGCTATAATATTAATTATAAGCCTTTTTTTCTTTATTATTTTTAACTTTATAAGGTATTTATATAGTAAAAAAGAATTTATATAAATAATTATTAGTATTTATAAAATTTATAACTTTTAAATAATTATATTTAATATAGTACTTACTATATAAATAATATTAGCGCCTTATATTATTTTATATAGCTTTAATATAAAAGTACTTTTTATAACTCTCTTACTTTTTATTAAGCTATATATAATAATATTACTATAAAGCTTAAATTTAATATTAATATTATTCTTTTTTTTATTACTAAGGATTATTATAAAGCTAATTTATAAGCTTAAGTTTTTATTATTTATAAAAAACTATTAATAAAGATATATAAAGCTGCTAATTAAAGCTTAAATAAAATATATTAAATCCTTTATTTAAAATTATTAATTTACTATTAAATTCTTTATTAAGCTTATTTATATTAGTTTAATTAGGGTTTTAAACTTATATTATAATTAAAAGGTTAAAAGTAGCTTTAAGTTAATAAATTATTAAAATATATACTTTATAAGCTTATTACTTTATATATTTTACCTTTATACTTAGCTTATTAATTTTAACTATTATAAGCTTATTACTTTAGTCTTTTTATTTAACTTTTATACTTTTATTTTTATACTATAAAAAAATATAGCTATTAAAAATAAAAGGTTTTTTAAATATTAGCTTTTACTTTAGTTTTATAGTAAATTTAATATTTTTTAACTTAGCTTTTTTTTTCTTAAAAAATATAATATTATTAAAGCTAAGGGTATTATTAGTTTATATTTTAATAATACTAAAATCTAAGTTTTTATTTAAAGTAATTAATAAGTATAAGTTATAGCTTAAGGTTATTATTATAAGCTTTTTTTAATAATACTTTATATAAGTTACTTATTAATAAGTACTTACTTTAGTTATTTTATAAAGTAGCTTAATTACTTTTATAATTATATTAATAGGATATAAATAAGTAATTTATTAAGGTAATCTTATAATAATTAGCTTATTAAGTATAGTTTAAGATTATATATAAGCTTATATAATATCTTAAATTTATAAAAAGATATTCTCTTTTGCTAATAATAGTATTAATACTATAATAAGTTATTAGCTAGCTTATTAGATTATTAATAACTATATAAGAATTATATCTTTTTCTCTATTACTATACCTTTAAATTACTAGCTTTAATTTTTTATAAGGCTTATTAATACCTTTTTTTTTTATTTTTTAAACTATATAAAAGTTAAAGAGATAGTAATTTCTATATTTTTTTAGGTTAAAAGTAATAAATTTAAAAACTTTATAAAATAATAAAGTATTAACCTTTTTTTTATTAAAATTAATAAAAGGCTTACTTTTATTAATTATTTTACCTTTTTTTTTAAGGTTTATTATAAGCTAAAAATTATTTTTTTCTTAATAGTTAAAAAGGTAAAATCCTTAGTATTAGCCTTATAGTTATTATTAATATATATAGTAGCTACTATTTTCTTATATTTATTCCTTAGTATTTTCCCTTTTTTTTCTTTTATATACCTTTCTTTTTTAAGTTTTACTATAGTAGTATCTTAAAGTTAATAAGTAAAGGGTATAAAATACACTTAATACCTCTTTATTTTATTAATTATATCTATAGTAAATTAATATAAAGAATATATTTATAATATTTTTTACTCTTTTAGTTTATAACTTTTTAATTTATAGTATTATTTATTATAAACCTTTTATATCTCTTTTAAAAAATAATATAAGTATATTAAAGATAGTAATCCCTTATAGTATTAATTACTATAAGCGCTTAAGAGATATCTTAAGGCTATCTCTTACTTATAGTAATTATTATTATAAGAACCTTTTAATAATACTATTTCTTTATAATAGTAATTACTATAAATATATAAAAAGTATTTTTAAGCTACCCTTTATTTATAGTAATTATTACTTTAGGCACCTTTTTTAATTATTCCCTTTCTCTTTTTATAAGTAATACTATTATAATCCCTTTAGCTTATACTAAAAGTAACTTTATTCTTTTATAAAGTTTCTTTTTTTTTTTATTTACCTTTTTCTTTTTTTTATTTATCTCTATCTCTTTTTTATTTTTCTTTTTCTTTAATATATTAATAACTTTATTATTATTAGTTAGTTTTATTATATAAGGCTTTATAACTATATTTTAAAAGTTTATAAGGCTATTAAATATTACTATAATATAAGTTTTATTATTTATAGCTAATAACTTATAGAAACTATACTAACTACTTTTTTTATACTATACCTTTATATTAAATTATAATAGTAGCTTATAGATTAGGAAAGTATTTAGCTTATTTCTTATATATAATATATTATAAAGTTGCTACTTTATAAGGTATTTATAAGCTTTATTAATAGCTTTATAAAGAA
>SRPV01000360.1:0-21907 GCA_018360135.1 Claviceps sorghi | reverse complement strand
TCTTTTCTTTTTTTTTAAGCAGTTTCTCCCGAGAAAGCTGTGGCAAAATATTCTCATTTCTCGTTTCTCTCTTTATTTTTCCATTTGTTTCTTTTCTTAATAATATGTATATTCCGCACATTTTCTACCAATTCCTGACACTGTTAGGCTCGCATTACTGGCCGTCATCTCTGCTATAGCCATTCGATCCTACATCCTCAAGTTCTACAATTCTGAAATAAGCCGATACCCCGAGCCCGTCGCCAACACCCTGAGGCGGGCTCTGTACTACTCAGACTACAAGCCGGATCCGGAAATGGCGCTCAAATATTACAAACTGGCCATGGAGCGGGTTGTCGAGGTGGGATTGGACCCCTTTTCCGACGAGGTCCTCGGCATCCGGATCCAGGTGGCTTCATGGCTGGAGAAGATCAACAGCTACAAGGCATCCATCGATGTGCTCGAATCTGTGTTACAGGACTGCAAAAAGTGGGTGACGGCTATGGAGCAGTCGGTATCCGAGGGGAAAGTCAGCGAAACAGGGCGATACAAGTCAAACGTTGCGGCTCCAAAGACGCAAGCCGCTCCGCAGAGCCCTAGCGATGCTGAGACGGCGCGTGAGCCGCGGGCAGACGGCGAAAGAAAATCTAATGTCGAGCTCGAGACACTATGGCGGAAGAGACAGCGACTGCTGGCCAAGGCTATCAGCACGGCAGTCAAGCTGGGTGAGCTGTACGCGGATGAGCACGTACGGGATGCCGACAAGTCGCGCAAGCATCTGCTTTGGGCCCTAGAACAGTCGCTCACGGAGTTTACGAGACGCGCAGGCGAGGGTGCCAAGCCCGGCGAACAAGCATGGCTGTCGGCCACCGAACTGGGCGGCATCATGGAATCCCTGGGCCGAGACTACGAGCGGCGGTCGCAGTTCCGACTGGCAGTACCGCTGTTCTTCCAGGCTCTCCGGGTCTGCGAGAGCCCCTGTCATCGAGCCGTCATCATGAACAACCTCGCCGCGTGCTTTGCGCAGGCACAGGCACAGGCGCAGCAGCAGCAGCAGCAGCAGCAGCAGCAGCAGCAGGCGATTCCCCTCGACGCCAACACGCCCGATGAGCTCTCGGAAGCGATACGGGCAGCGTTCCCGGACCAATCGGCCGTGATGCCGCAGACGAGGACAGAGTGCCTCGAGGCCGCGCTCCACTGGGCGCAGAATGCGCATCTCCACGGCCAAGATGTCAAGGGCGAGGCCAGAACGGCAGAGTGCGACGAGGCATGTGCCGTGGCGCTGTGCAACTGGGCTGACGCGGCTGCCATGCTGGGCAGGACAGAGCTCGCGCGGCAGAAGTACAAGCAGTGCATCGAGATGAGTGACAAAATGGGGTTCGTGGAGGGAGTTGAGCACGCCAGGAGCGGGTTGGCCAAGCTGCAGCCAGCCTAGAACAAGAGCCCCTCGAAAACAAGAGTACGAAGAAAAGTGTAGAAAATACAAATATGCGAAATAACCAGGCAAAGAGCCGCTTCCCGCTCATGTCTTAAAGGCCGTCCTGGAGATGGCTCACGACTGTAAATGTATTGTTGAGAAATGCCCCACGGCCATGTTCTGCCGTGGCAGCATTCGTAGGACCCGACACCTGGTTGTGACGAGAAACCGTGGAAAGGCCATCGAGGACGATGCGAGATGGACGCTGCGTCTATACGTTGCGATGTAGAAGGGTGCTGTGAGATGGGTTGGGGTGGACGGGGTGGCTGGAATTGGGAGACATACATCAATATAAATAAATACAAATATGCATCAATAAATAAATATAAATGAAGAAATAAATAAATAAAGAAGTATAGAAATATAGAAATATAGAAACATAGAAATATAGAAATATAGAAATATAGAAATATAGAAATATAGAAATATAGAAATATAGAAATATAGAAATATAGAAATATAGAAACATAGAAACATAGAAACATAGAAATTTATAAATATATAAAAGTATAAATATATATATATATATAAATGTAAAAAATGTAAAAAAAAAAAAAATATTATAAAAAATATTACAAAAATAAAAGTATAAAAATAATACAAACAAGGAAAGAAAAAAAGGAAAGAAAAAGGAAAGAAACCAACACGCCAGAAACCAACCCTCCAATCCACCCCCAGACCCTCACCCAACAAACCCAACCCCGACACAAAAGCAAGCAGCAGCACGGCCCCAAGACACCACGACAAACGCAGCCCGCAAAGGCCACCAAGCAGGTCGACACCAGGCGCAACGTCGCTTCTGTCCCCGTACCTCCACGGCGCTTCCGGACGGAACCTACCCAGCGGAGTGGCCAAGGACACCCCAGGCACGAGTCTCGGATTCCAGGCGCGTTGTCGTGTGCATTTACTTCCAGGAAACATGACGACAGTGACACCCAATCGACGATGCGTTTCGAAATCAACAACGTCTCTCGTCTTTTCCTTTCTTTCCTTTCTTTTCCTTTCTGTGTTTGACAGTCACGTATTGGAAGCATAGATCCGCAGAGCAAACGGCGTATCGAATCCCTCTACTTCAACATCATGGCCGTCAGATTACATATTCTCCCCTAGTAATACAGAGCGCTTGAGCAAATTGCAACACCAACTTGAAAGACCTTGTTTATCTGGACCAAAAAATATGCGCCGCTTCTCCAGCGTTGAGACTCGATTGAACACCCTTTCCAGCTCTCTTCCCACCCCGCCCTTCCAGCTGCTCCCCAAGGTGTTCTCCCAAGGTGTCGCCCGGGTCATCATTATGCCGTCTTTTGTCTCTTTGTATCCACTCCATCCCCTGCCAGAGACGCGTTGCCGCCGGCCTCATGGCCTTGACCGCTGGTATTCGCCGGTATGTCGAGCAGGGGGGATCGTGCTGAGCCGCTGGTGGAACCGTCTCCGGCCAAGGGTCGCTTCATTGTCGGCGGTTTATAGCTTCCCCTATTCGCAAGTGGGCTTGGCGGGCCGCCTGGTGCGCCAATTTTTCGTGTGTAGTCCAGCGAGGGATTCCCCAGACTGCCCCTAGTGACTGGCCCTCCCGGTCGGACTGATGTGAAGCTGGTGGCGTTGGATGCTGGTCCTGGTAAGGATTGACTGCTTGTTGTTGGAGCAACGTGTTGTCCATTTCTGGCCAGAGGCTTCGATGAAGAATGATCGATGCCCGGTGTTTTTCGGATGGACGGGCTTTCGGCCTTTGGATTGAAGATTTGCGAGTTTGCAAGCACTGGCTCCTTGGCATCGGCGCTCCTGGCAACTGACCTCGCTGAAAAGAACGTGACAGCCTCTGCCGCACCAGCCTTTGGTGCCACTGGCGCTGCCATGACACTTAGACTAGGTGACCCTCGGCTCGAATTTGCTGACTGCATATTCCCAGCACTGGGTGTTTGCGGCGGACGCAACGCAGGCGGCCCTCCTCCAGCACCAGACCTCGCTGGTTGATGCCGGATACCAGATTCTGTTCGTGTAGGCGCCTGCGCCCGAGCCTGAGCCGATCCGTTGAATGACTGCCTCGAATATTGCTGTCCCTGCGCTGGAACGGGATTCGGCAACATAATCTCATCTGGGTGGCCTTCTCCTGGCACGCAGAAGTCGGCCTCGTCGAGTTCTACTGATATTCAGCTTCGATGTCTTCGAATCCATCAGAGGAAAGCATACCACCGAGGTAATCCTCAAAAGACTCAGTCGGCTCTAATTTGACGGCAGCTGGCCCGTTGGCATTCGTAGCAGCTGTCGCCGTTGCCGGGCCCCCAGGCACGGGGTTGACATCTCTCTTTATGAAATCCGCATGCCTGTGAAGGTTGTCCTGGTCGAACTTCTTGACCGGTTGTGCCTTGACCTTTGTGACCTGTTTTACATAGTCGGCGTCGTAGATGCAGTTACCAAGAATGTTGCCAAAGCTTCGCAAAGCTCGCTTCATGCCGTCTGTCGTGCCCTCCTTCTTTGCCTTCTCGAATGCCATGGCCTTTCCCTTGGCATTTTCTATCGACCCATATCCAATGTCTTCGTGGTAGGTTCCATCTCGCAGCGTGATTCGAACAATGACAGAAAGCCCTATGCTGACCCGCTGAGTCTGTGGGTTTTCATCGGCAAAGTCGACTTGGATGTTTTGAATAGAAGAAGACCATCCGTTAAATCCAAAGACCTCATTGGCTAAGCCAATCACCTTTTCCGCTGTCAGATAATGCACGCGCGAGCCGCCGGGCCCGGCGCGCGACGAGATGTACTCGGGCCCAAGTTGTTTGTCGAGTTTCGACGCGATCGTGGCGATTTCCTTGGCCGTCCACTCTGATATCCGGGGCCTCTTCTCCTCGAATGGGTTGGCCCATGCCGTGTGTTGATCGCCCGGGCTGTGCACACAGGATTAGTGATACGACAGTCATGATTCAGACGCGACAAAAGACGAAGATGCACGCACGCAGGCATGGTCAACCTATATGTCCAGGTGCCGGACTTGCATCAAGTAGTAATGAATGGGAGGATGCATCCAAACGAAAAGGACTGTAGAATCAAGATTTTAGAGGAGCAAGGAAACCCGCAATCTAATGTGACATTGCACGAATTATCAAGTACGAAGACGGGTAGAGTAAAGTAGGCACCTAGGTAAGTACCTAAGTAGGTAGGTAGGTAGAGAGGCAGTTGGGAAGGTGATGGGCAACCTGACTTCTTAGATTAAGTAGGTAGGTACCTGGTAGGCAGATACGCTCTTGTTGGCGTTGGTGGAGTATGAGGCGTTCCTGCCGTGCTGTCGCGCGTCGGGCATACGAGAAGTAGGCAAGCGCGTCCATGCTTGCGCCTTGGACGGGTGACCACGTGATGCGCTGGCTGCCTAATATGTGTAAGTACCTGGGTACCTAGGTAGGTACCTAGGAGGTAGTTTGTTTATCTTTTGGCCACCATCTTCCAATAGCTGCCGCGGCCCCACAAACAACAGGTATTGACCTGTCTGTGGTACGAGGTCTTGTGCTTTGGCAAAAAAAAAAAAAAAATAGTCTGCGTCGAGAAGTCTACTAGCTTGCGCAGGCATTACTACCTTAGGTACCTACATGGTGAAGAAAACTATGGACATTTGAGGGCGGCAATGACAAAGAAAAATGGTTTATAACAGAGCAAGACTGGGAATGCACAACAATGGGAGGATGGGAGCAGAGAAACAACAATAACAACAAAAGAAAAGGAAAAGGAAATGACAAATTCCTGCTTGCTCTGGGAATTCTTGTTGGTACTAGAGAGCAGTGACAGAAAAAAAAAACTCCGTTCCAAGCCATTTGCGAATGAGAAAGCAAACTCCCAAGTCTATGCCACCTTCCATGCAAACAAGTGTCGTCGTTAATTGTCGTGATATAGTTGTTCCCTGGTATTGCTACCAAGAAAGAGAAAAAAAGAAAGGGAAAAAAAAGGGAAAAAAAAAAAAAAAAGACAAGGGAATACTGTTTATTATTTTCACCAGGGCCCGACGCGCACTGGGGAACTGTATGCCCCCGATATGAGCTGGTTCAGGATTGAATTCTGTTCCGAGGAGGTGTTTCCCGATGCGCTAGGGCCCAAACCCATCCAACCAACGCTGTTAGCCATGGCCGACATGGCCGAGCCGAGACGTCCACGCGAGCGCTCGTGATGGCGAGCAAGAGTTTGGTGCCAGCCCCCCGAGTGCAAGTTGATGCCACCTCCTCGTTTTCCGGCCTCGGAGATGGCTAAAGCCCAGGCTTTGGAGATTTCATCGTATGCGTTGTCCTTATGATGGCGGTACGCCTCAGGATCCCAGTCAGGCAGGTCATGAATGAGATTCGTGGCTCCGTCAAGGAATTCGAGCGACTTGGTAGGTTGCGTTTCGGTGGGGGGAAGATACTGCGGTGTGAAGTCGGAGAGAGCATCAATAAGAGCCATGAGAGGCTCCTTGACGCGATAGTAGGTGTATTCGGCGCTGGATTGACCGTAGGGGGCGGCCTCGTTCAGTTTCTTCTGGTAGTCTCGCAAGACATTCAAGGCGGAGAGCACAGACGGCCTAGGGGCTCCGGCCACGACTTCTTGTCCAATGGCGGGATGTCGTTCGCATATCCCTTCGAGAGCGTTGCGTAAGTCTCCTGCATCGAGTGTTTCCAGCAGTCGAGGAAGACTCAGCGGTCGGCCCACAATCTCGTTTGATCGGGGCTTTTTCGAGGGACGGGTGAGTGCTCTGGTGGACACGGCAGGAGAGCTCAGTGGCGACATGGTCTCGTCCCCATCGTCGTCCGCCTTTCGTTTCCTGTTGGTCATACTGGACAGTGGCGAGGCTGCTTTTTGGCACCAGTTAGCAAGAACATGGGCAGGCGGGGGGAGAGAGGTGGGTGGGTAGAGCGGGCCACCATGGGCATTGAAGAGGAAGAGCAGGAATCATGGTCTAGCAGACGGATGAATCGTACCGGAGCGCTGAGGAGAGCGGCAGGAGATGTCGTGGTGATGAAGGAAAACGGGTGGTTGAGGCGATAACAGAACGTTCATTGTGACGTTGGCCGGTCGACCGAGGCACAAGGGGCAGAGGCAGTCTGGCAGGCCAAGGTCGACTGCTGGCTGGGGCAAAGGAAGGTCGGCGCAAGGCAGAAGCCTGGACAGTCGGGACAGTCGGGACAGTCGGGACAGTCTGGCACAGCTCGGACTGGAGGTTGAGAAGAGTATTGGCAGTCGGCAGGCGAGGCGAGACAAAAAGGTACCTGGAAGGACCGTGAAGGGGAGAGAAGAAGGCACAGGCGAAGGTTTTCGGGCGGCACCCGCAGGCTAAGGAATTTTTAATGATGGCTGGGGCGGACGGCAGACAAGGCGGTCAAATGCAACCCGCAGACCAGACATGAAAGGAGCCGGACCCGACAAGCATCAAGCGGCCCTTTTGTGCCCTTGTGCCCTTGTGCCCTTGCGTCCTTGCGTCCTTGCGCCCTTGCGGCCGTGTGCCCGTCAACGTGTGTCCTCGCGCGCCCGGCGTCACCAACAGCAGAGTGGAAGGAGCACTGGGCGGAACCCGACAACCAGCCTGGAGGCACTAGCCGCACTGGCGGCGCTGGGGAAGGAAGGAAGGAAGGAAGCTGGGAAAAACCAAACGCCATTCAATACGGCTGACCGACTGCCGGATGCTGGATGCTGGATGCTGGATGCTGGATGCTGGATGCTGGACTGCTGGACGGCGGGTTGGGCAGCTGGGCCGGCCGCAGCCAATCGAGGGCGCACGTCGGGCACGGAGGTGGGCCTGGCCGGGTCTGGACGGGGGCCTGACGGAGCCAGAGCACGAACAGACTGGATGACGGTCCGGAGGGGAGTGGGCGGATCACCTGCACCAAGTGGCGTACTACGCTACAAGACGGTACTTGGGTATCCTGGAACCTGAAGAGCCCAGGCAAGTACCTAACCGACATAGGTACCTACATGTACGCGTTGGCAGTCTGATTCAGCCGGCCATGCTCAGGTGGGCAGACTCGACTCGATCCGCCAACCGAACCAGAACCCATTTGACTTGCTGCATTTTGCATTACTCCATCGCTGCCATATGCATTGTCCCAGAGTCCTCCACGCGAGGGCGTTCGCGACAGCATGAATGTGCATGGGGACGTCAGATGTCGTCATACCAGTAAATTTGTTATGTATTCCAGAATATGGCCACAAGCATGCAAGTAGGAGGTACTTGCCGTACATATGTATGTACATATGTACATGTCCTGCCGCTCCTGCAAAGCCTCATAGGCCGCAGACCCCACTTCCAAACGCCCCACTTTCCACGCTCGATGGACCCTACATGCTTATCGATAACATAGTGGGCTTCCCAAGCAACAAGAAATTTCTGGCTGCGCGATACCACAAGTCTTCATGCTTAAACGGTACATCGGGCATTGCAAGTCAAACCAGACGACACCTGACCAACCCCTTCCGTCAGTGGCATCGCCTGCCTCCCCTTTTCGGGTCTTTCTCTGCCATAATACACTGCAGCCTCAAGAGTATCGAGGCCATAGAATCATCATAAAATTGGGAAGGAAAAAAAGAAGAAAAGAAAAGAAAAAAAAAATGGCCACAACAGACGCGGAGCCACCGGCTCAAAAAGACGGCGGCAATGGGGCTGTTACGAAACGCAAAACCATGGATGAAATCGAGGTCAACCTCGCGCTGCCCGAGCCGCCCTCCAAGAGAGCCCGCCGAGCCCTGAAAAAGGGCAAGACCCTCCCCCCCAAAAGCGGAAACAGAACCGACAACGACGACGACGACGACGACGACGATGACGGTGGCGCGAACAAAAACAAGGATGAGGGCCATGACGGAGAGGGTGGCGGCGGCGGCGACAAGAAGAACAGAGACAAGAAGGAAAAGAAACGGTCGGAACACGGCATCTGGGTCGGCAACTTGCCCTTTACCGTCACGGCCGCCGAGCTGAAGCAGTGGCTCGTCGACAACTCGGGCGGCGTCATCACGGACGAGTCCATCACGAGGATAAAGATGCCGACGTCCAAGGATCCCGGGCGGGACAAGACACAAAAGCCCAGCAACAAAGGGTTTGCCTACATTGACTTTGCCGACATGGGACCCAAGGTCGCGGCCATTGCCCTGTCAGAAACAGCGCTCGGCTCTCGCAGCCTGCTCATCAAGGATTCCAAGTCATTCCAGGGCCGTCCCGCCAAGGAGAAGGAGCCCGCGGCGGTGGAGGCCGGCGCGGATGGGCGGCTCCAGCAGCAGCAGAACAAGAACAAGAAGGAGGTCGATCCGAATGCCAGCCGGAAGATCTTTATCGGCAACATGAGTTTCAAGACGACCGAGGAGGACGTGCGCAGGAATTTCGAAAAGTGCGGCGAAATCGACTGGGTCAAGGTGGCTACGTTTGAGGACACGGGCAAGTGCAAGGGCTACGGATGGGTCAAGTTCCGGGAACCCGACGCCGCGGCGTGGGCAGTCAAGGGCTTCGTCAAGGTCAAGGAGGCGATTGAGACGGAGGAGGATTTCCAGGACGCGAACGAGGACGACGACAGGGGCGGCGCGGACGGCGAGGCCGACGGCAGCGACACTGGCAATGACAAGAAGAGGGCCCAGCAGAAGCAGTTCAGGACGAGGAAGTGGTGGGTGAACCGCATGCTGGGTCGGGAGCTGAAGCTCGAACTCGCCGAGGACGACCAAGTTCGGTACAAGAAGCGGTTTGGCAAAGACGCCCCGAGGAGACAGGCGGAGGGCGGTGTGGGCGGCGGTGGCGACAGATGCAGGAGCCGGAGCTCAAGAACCCGCGACGCTGAAGCCGCGGCTGACGGGCCATGCAGGACGGACACCAGGACGGGCGGTGGCCCCGGAGAGCCAGCGTCCAAGTCGAAGTCTCCGAAGAAGACGTCCGATATGCAAGTAGCACGGTTGACGGGAGCGGTGGTGAAGCACACGGGCACCACGGTGACGTTTGATTAGGGCTGGCTTCGGGACATGTAGATGCTAGTCTGTTTATACATTTCTTCTTCTTGGGAAGGATGCCCGGTGGGGGTATTTGGGGATTGGCTGTGGTTTGCATGTTGCGTGGTGTTTATTCTCGGTGATGGATCAAAAGGACTGCCACGGTGCGCATGAATTTTGAAGACGAAAAAAAAACTAACTATCACTGCAAAGAAATATATAAATAAACAACATAAATACAAAGAACACAGTGCTATGAAGCATAAAAAAAGAATATATTTTAATAAAATTGTTGGTTCGGCTGGTATTATATATAATAAAAAGGGGTGATAGAAAAGGGTCTAACTTAGCTTGTCTATAAAGGTTCTAAGCTAGCTTAAAAGGTTAGAAAAGGCGGGAAAAGTGGTGGTATTATTAGCCTACTTTTCCCCTTAAGTGTAGCTTTATATTTATAAGAATATACCTAATAGAAGCGTTACTCTTACTTCTATTAATCTGCCTAAGCTATACTAAGGTTCTCTTATAAAAGGTAATTCTAATACTTATAAATTCTCTCTTTTTTAAAAAAAAGGAATTATTTAAAAAATAGCTTAAAAAATAAATAAAATTTAAAGTATTTACTTTTATAAAAAGGCTTCTAATTAGTTAGCTTTATACTAAACTAATTTTAGGCTACTTTAACTATAAAAAACACTATATATATATATATAACCCCTTTAATCCTATTTATTAGGCTACTTCCTTTTTAACCTATCCTTCTACTTATATTTTAGCTTTATTTATATTAATAAAGCCCTTAAAAGCCTTATTTAGTATTACCTTTATTATTAAGTTTATAATATTATCTTCCTTATTAATTTAGTAGATCTTTATAATCTCTTACTACTTATATAACTATTAAAGGGCTATAATATTAATTATAAGCCTCTTTTCCTTTATTATTCTTAACTTTATAAGGCATTTATATAGTAAAAAAGAATCTATATAAATAATTATTAGTATTTATAGAATTTATAACTTCTTAGTAATTATATTTAATATAGTACCTACTATATAGGCAATATTAGCGCCTTATACTATTCTATATAGCTTTAATATAAGAGCACTTCTTATAACTCTTTTTATTACGTATGGGATACTACATATAAGTTGTTAGCATACACAGCTTATGCAATACATTATAAAAGGTTATAAAAGATAATATATATAAAGTTACAGTTAGGTGCTTAGTTATATATATTAAGATTATTAAATTCCTTAAACTTTATAGTAGAGTCTACCTTATATTAATAGACTTTTTACTATATAATAGAAGCTAAGGATATATAAAAAGGGATATATCCTTATATTTATCTAAAGCTAGTATATAAAAGCTATAAATATTATAGTGCTAATAGTAGATATTTTATATAGGCTAAAAGGAAATATATTTATTACTCTTTATTAATATTCCTTTATTTTAGTTATAATAGACTAAAACTTAATAGCTTTTTTTAAAACCTAGTTAGAATAGGGAAGGTGTTATATTATAATTATAAGGGCTATTAATAAGTTCTCCCTTCTTATTAATTATAATGCTATAGATCTATTTATATATACTTATAAGTCTTATATAGAGAGTAAATGCTACTATTTTTAATAGCTCTTTCTTTATATATAAGTAGGCACTTATAAAGTTTTATAGGTTTTATACTTTTAAGTTAAGGAAAAGTATAGCTATTTTACTCTTATAAAGGTAATAAAAAGGGTTAGTTAAGTTATAATAGGTTTCCCTTATCTTAAGGTTTATCCCTATTTTACTTTTAAAGGCTTTAGTAAAGCATTTATATAATTCTATACTTAAGTTTCCCTTACTATAGATATATTAAATATTATTAATTATATTATAATAGAAGAAGTCTTATTTTATTATAATATAGTAAACTAAGTACTTCTTATATAAGTTTATAACTTTAAATATATTTAGGCTAAGTAAGGCAATACTATAGACTACTTATTATTAATCCTTAGTATTTATACTTTTTAATATATTTAGTACTATTTTATATATAGTGTCTTTAGTTCCTTAATATATATTTAGTAAAAATATTTTAAATATATCCCCTTAGCTTTAATAAAAGTTCTTTATAATTTTATTAAGGTATATACTAAAGTTTACTAAAGTTTACTTATATTCTTAGTAAATAATAGTAATTACTAACTCTTAGTATTTATAGAATTATATAAATAAGGATTTACATTTTACCTTTTAAGTATATATAAGGTATTCTAATATAAGGCTAAGGGCTTTTAAGCCTTTATTTTTTATACTATATACCTCTATAAGGTAGTTAAAAAAAAGTTTTATAAGTATATAGTTTAGCCTATCTTTTATATTATAATTATTATTAGTAAAAATAAAGGGATTTTATAATTATTAAATATTACTTACTAATATATACTAAAGGTTTTATTTTATAATAAAGTAGGTAGCTACTATTTTTATATTATCTTTAAGCTAAATAAGCGCTTCTATACTTAGCTTTATAACAACTTAGTTAAATTTATAGCTTATACTACTATTAGGCTAGTGTTAGCTTTAGTTATAGTAGAGCTATACTATATAGTTAATAAGCTATATATATTAGATTTCTTTTAATAAGGTATAAGCTAGTACCTTAAAGTATATAAGCTTATAAATAAAAAGATCTTTATAAGTAATATAGCTATTCTATATTTTAAAGAAATTAATAAGCTTTTAAGGCTTAGAATTATTATTTTTAAGCTACTAAAGCACCTATTTTTATACTAAGGGACTTCTTAGCGCTTTAAGTCTTTTTATTTTATTTTTTTTTAAGTTTAAAATATAGAAATAAAGGAAATTAAGTAAAAGAGGGCTTTTAACTTAAAGTTTATAATATATAAGTATATAGAGGAAAGGGAAAATAAAGGTGTAAGGTATAAATAAAGGGATTTTACTCTATTAGCTACTAAGGTAGAAGGTTAAGGGCAGCTTACTTTCTTTTTACCTTATAGCTTTAGTAATATATATAAAATATATAGTTTCTGCTACTACTTAGTTAATATAAGGGTTTAAGGTATAGTAATAGTATATATAAGAGTTATATAGAGTTTTATAATAGTTATAGGGGTCTTATTATAACTTTATAACTAGGTTAAGCTAGTAATTCTTTACTAAAAAATATAAGTTTTCTAAGCTAATATATAGTATTTACTAGTTTTTATCTTACTACCTATTCCCTTTATTCTTATAAGCTCCTTCCCTTTCCTACTAAAGCTTATAAAAAACTTATATAATTATATATTAGTAATTATATTTATAGTAAAGCTAATTAATTATATTTCTATAGTTTAAATATAGTTATCCCTAAGCTTAATGTTATTTTAGGGAGAAAAGGCTGTTAAGCCTCCCTTTATTAATAGTTTTTCCTTCTATATATATATATTTAGGCTTTAATATATTAACTTTTACTAAGCTAAATTAGTCTTATATATATTTAACTAGTACTTTTCTAAGAGTTATTAAGTAAGTATCTTCTATATATACTACTTAGTTAATTAGTTTAAAAGCTAATAGCTTTAGTATTAATACTAAAGGTAGTAGTATTTTAAGGTAAGTGTAAGAGTCTATAGTTGCCTTAAGCTTTATTAGGCTTATTTAAAGGAGCTACTAGGTTTTCTTAATATTATTAAGTTAAGTATCTATAGCTAAGTTATAAGCTTTAATAAAGTCTATAATATCTTTATAAAGAGGGATTAACTTATATTTTTTATTATTTTCTATTCCTATTATATATATAATTTCGTTTATAACCTTAATTATTTTGTTAATTACTTTATACTAACTTTTAAGTTCTTAATAGTATAAGTTTTATATTTTTTATATAGTATAGAATATTACTAATAATTAATAGATTTCCTCTTTAAGCTTAGTTTAACTATTAATACTAATTTAAAGGGTAAATTAGTTTAAGGTATAAGGGTTAAGAGTATAGGTTACTATTCCCTTAAGTATATAGTAGTTTAGGATTTTTATAAGGTTTATATAATTTACTATAGTAAGGGAACCTATTATAGTGCTATTAATATAGCTTTATATATATATAAAGCAAACTCCTAAGACTTACCTATAGTTTAATAGCTATTTATCCTATTTTTTACCTTATTAGGTTTTATTATTAAATAGGATATTTATAGCCTTTTTAAGGCTTTCCCTTATACTTCTAATTTAAGAAAGTTTAAATACTCTTTTATAAAGGGTTTTCTTTTTTTTTACTAAAATAACTAGCTTATTATCTACCTTTATAGCCTTACTTTCTTTTATATATTTAGTTTTAATAATATCTTCTTTCTTTCTTTAAAGGGCTTTTATATTAAGAATGCTAAAGGCATTATATAAAGTATTAAGCTATAAGTTATATACTAAGTGCCTTAATACTATAAAGACTTTATTTTCTATAATTAAAGCGCTATTAGTAGTAAACTTAGCACTATATATATATAAGGCATCTATATGTGTTTAATCCTTTTTCTAGTTAGTCTATATATAAAAACGCTAGTTAGGGTAGTAAAAGTCTTTAGCTAGTTTTAGTTTTCTTACCTTAACTACTTACTTATATTTTTCTTTTTCTTTAGCTTATTATTTATAAATTAGCTACTATTTAGCGCGTTTCTTTATAATTAGTTTATAATTTCCTTTATCTATATAGCTTAGAAGATATAGTAAATAAAGGCTTTTATACTTTATAATTAACTTAAGTATCTCCTTTTTTATAAGGTATTTAATGCCTATCTTAGTGTATCTTTAGTATTTAGTAGTAGTTTCTTATATTAATATTTTATAGTTTATTTTAGCTATATTAGAGCTATTATTACTATCTTTTAGCACCTTATCTATTTCCTTATTATTTATATAGAAGGATTTATAGTGCTTAGGCTTAAGGGTAAGCCTTATATCTTTTAGTACTTTATTTAGTTTTATAAAGAGAGTAGTAATAGTATTATTTTAGTTATAGTTAAGTAGGAAAGTAAAGGGAATACTTATATTCTAAAAGGGATTAAGTATAATATTTAGGTTACCTTTATAATAGTTAAATACTAATTAATTATTAAAGGTGTCCTTTATTATTATAGTTAAGTTAATTAATAAATAGGGTAATTTAGGCTAGTATATTATTAGTAGTAAGCTTATAGGAAAGCTATAAAGGGTTTTTAGAATTCCTTATAATTACTAAATAATATACTAAGTAAAACTTATCTAAGGGTTTAGAATTCTATGCCTTAAGAATTATTAAATTAAGAACTTTTACGCTGCTTTTTAAGCGTTAATAAAGTATAGTATACTATTGTTTTTATTAACTTTTATAATAACTTAGTCTAAAGTAAGCAAAAGTTAGCCTATTTCTTATAATCTTTAGAAGCGCTATAGTATAAATATAGTTTTTTAGAAAGAGGGAAAATAAGGGTCTATATAGCGAATTTACTAATAAAATTAGCAGAATTAAGGGCGTTAAGGGAAAAAGGGTAGGATATAAAGTGTATATGTATAGTAGAGTTATATATATATATAAGGGCTAGCCTATAGTAAGTAAAGTAAGCCTAAAGTAAGAGATAGTAAGGGACTATAACCTAAAAGTTATAGTCTTCTATAAATATTATTAGCTTATAAGGGGTCCTTAGTCCTTTCTCTAATATTTATAGTAGTCTTCCTTTAATTATTATATATTATAGCTAAAGTAAGGCCTTTTCTTTATTTTTCCTTACTTTAGTTAACTAAGTAGCATTAAAGGTATTTATTTACTATTTCTTTAGCGTTTACTTATATATCTTCTTTTATAATCTACTAATTATCTTTTATAAAAAACCCTTTCTATTAAATAAAGAATTCTAACCTTAGCTTACGTCCCTTCTTATAAAAGAAGCAGACTTAATAGTTATAAATTCTTTTAATTTTCTAATAGTTTACCTTACTTAAACCCTTTAAAGCTATTAGTAAAGGTATTGCTTCCTTTCTATAAAAAGGATTTAGCTCTTACTATAGTTTTTAAAGGTATACTATTAATACTACTAAATATATATAAGATTTTACTAGAAATTTAAGTTAAAAGAATAAAGGTAAAACCTACTTTAGCATCTTATAAGGCTTAGCTTATTATAGTAATTATTTTTTCTTAGGTTTTTTAGGTAGCTTATAGCCTATATAAAGGCGTAAGTAAACTATATTACTAATATAAATATCTATAAGCTTATGCTTAAAATTATATTAAATCTTAAAGAGAGCTGCTACTACTATTATAGTATATTTAGCTTTTTATTAGTATAGCTTCCTAAATACTACTAAGTTATTATCCTTAGGGTTAAATTCTATTTCTCCCTTTTTATATAGGAGATTAATAACTAATAATAGCTTTAGCCTAAATACTAGCTTATTTAAAGACCTACTAATTAAGGCAGCTACTATATTATTAAGGTAGTGTTAAAGAGCTAGTAATAAGGCAACCTATAAGATATTAAGGTTAGTTACTATATAGAATTAAATTGCTATAATTACTATTTAATTCTTCCTTTCTGCTACTTTATCTATTTATAGGTAGTATGCTATAGATATAAGGAGTTTTATACTAATTAAGTAAAAGAGTCCTATTTATAGTTCTAAAATAAATTTAAGGTTATAGTTACTAATAATTTCCTTAGGTAGGCTTTAATTTAAGAGATATAAGCTTTAAAGTAGTAATTTAGCTTAGTTTGCTACTATATATATCTTATACCCTAAAATAAGGATAGTTTTCTTACTAAATAAGCAATTAATAGGGTATAAGATATTAAGAGTGCTAAAACCCTTTATAGACTATACTAAATTTACTAAGGGCACTTCTAGCATATCTATAATAAAGTCTAAGAATATTATATAGAAGGGAGTGGGCTTAACTTATAAAAGCCTTATTTTTTTTAAAGCCTTATCTTAAAGGACTAAATTCTTTTAATAGATAGAGTAATATATAATATAATTATAGATTTAAGAGCTTATTTATTAAAAATACACTACCCTAAGCTCTTTAACTATTTATTTAATACTAAAGTAGTAATAGTTATTATAAACTATTATAAGTATATCCTTAATATAAGAGTAGGGAATATATAATTTACAGTACCCTTCTAAATCCTAATAATAAAGCAGTTTATTATTATAGAGGTTCTAACTATAAAGCGGAATTTAAGGGCATTTATAACTAAGTTTTTGCTAATTTTATTAATAGTTCTTAATGCCCTCTATGATTTAGCTATACTTTATATTATATAGATACCCTACTAAGATAGCTGCCTTTAGCTTATTATTAATTATCGCTCCTACTAACCCTTTTTCTTTAAAATATATATAGGTATTTAATTTATTAAAAGTATTAAGACTAGCTACTTCTTAGTAGCTTAACTTAACTAAAAGCCTTAAAAGAGCGTTAGAGACTATATTTAGTATCTTAAGAATATATATAATATAAAGGTTAAATTATAAGAGATAGTTTATAACTTTTATTAGCTTTAAGTTAGCTTTATCTAAATCTATTATTATTAGTAAGGTATATTAGATAATTCCCTTTACTAGAGCGTAATTAGTTATAATATTAACTAGATTTGCATTAGATTGCGCTATTTTATATAGTTTCTATAGACTTTACGCAATTATAGCGACTTCTGCCTCTATTAATTTATAGCGCTTCTTAATAGATAAGGTAGGCCTTAAAAGAAAGGTAATTAGCTATAGTTTATTGCTATTTATATCCTTTTTAAGGATACTAGAACTATTTTAGTTTATAGCTAATTAAAAAGCATATAAGCTAAATCCTTCCTTATATATATTAACTTTAAAGAAAAGTAGCTTTATTAAGTTATAGTATTATAGTAGCACTTTTATATAAAGTAGCTTTTAAAGTTATAGAAAAGCCTTATTTTTTTTATTAATTAGTTTAAAGGCCTTTATCTTTACTACCCTCTTCCTTACTTACTTAAAGAATCTCTATAGAATTTTATTCTTTTCTTTAATATCTTATAGTAAGCTTATTTTCCTTTCTTATAGTAGTTATATATAAATATTAAACTAAAAGACCCCTACTTAAAGGAATCCTACTATTTTAATAAAGGTTTTAAGGTTTACTAGTGTCTTAGGCATCTAAAAATGTTTAAGAGCCTTTACTTTATTATTTATATTAGTATATTCCTTAAAATTTATAATAAAACTTAGCAGCTAAATTAAAGGGTATTTAATAAAAAACTTCTTTACTATAATATATAGTTAACACTTCTTAATAATATTAAAGATAATTATAAGGTAGTAAAGGTAATCCTTAAGAGTGTTAGAAAAAATAGTAATATTATTAATATAAACCTAAACAAAATCACTATATTTATAGAATTAGTAGTCTATAAAATATTAAATATATACTAGTAAGTTCTTATAACCTTATATTATAATATAGAAGACTTCTATACCTTTTTTTAAGATTACTATTATTTTATTATAATAGTCTCTATAAATAAGTAACTAATTAAAGAAATCTAAAGCATTAAGTAAAGTTATCTACTTCTTTCCTTAGGTATTACTTATAATATTACTTTAGTTTAGTAAGGGATAGATATTTAGAATAGCAATACTATTAATAGGTTTTATATTAATAACTATATATCCTTTGCATTCCTTATTAGTGTCTTACTATATAATAAAACTAAGGTATAAGTATAAAGCCTTTTCTCCCTTACCTAGATATAATATCTTACTAACTTTATACTTTTTATTATTAATTTTATAGAATTTCTTAAAGTCTTTAACACTTAGGTTATATACTTAAGGGGTTTTAATTTAGTACTGTTAATAGTTATTAAAATTAATATATATCTTTTCCTTATTTAGCATAGGAACCACGCCTTTATTATAGTAAATATTATATTTATTAGTAAGTTTAATAAGTTTAGTAGTAGCTTTAAAGTCTATATTTATAACCTTAATACTATATATATTTTTTATAAAAGGGATATTATTAAGGTATAAGATACTATAAAATAGTATACTACTATCTACTACCTTTAGGTTAAGGTTCTTATTTTCTTTTAAAATAATCTTATTAAATATCTTATAGGCAAAGATATTAATATTTACTTTTTATAAACTACTTTCTTTAATAATAATATTAATACTATAAAAGATAGAAAACTTAAGGATATTATCTACTATAAAATAGAAGTTTATAGTACTAATGCCTTTTAATATTCTAAATTATTATTAAGTACTAATATATAAGGGTTTATTAAAAGAGTTATACACTTATAGAACCTTTTCTTATGCTTAATTAAGAATATAGTTAAATATTAACTTATTTTATAAGTAGAAGTAGTAAACGCTTATCTTCTACTATTTAGGGAGGCTTTTTTAGGTAACTAAAATAAGTCCTATTAATTTTATAGGGATAATTATTAAGTTAACTATAGTAACCTTCCTTACTAGTATTATATTAAAAGGGCAGAATATTCTACTTAGTACTATTATATTATAAATAGAGCAAAAAACCACCTTTAGGTTAATAAAGTTAATCTTTATGCTATAGTTATATATAAAGTTTATGCTAATTAGTAGCTTTAATATAAGCTTTTTTATAATATTAGCAGTTACTATAAAATAGTTAGAAATCTATATTTCCTTTGCTTCTCCTAAGATATAAAAGTTAAAAGTTACTATTTCTATAATATAAAATAAGGAATTTATACTATTTATTAGTTTAAGGTCTTAAAAACCCTATTTAATATTATAATTATATTAAAAAAGCTATTCTTTATTAACTAAGATAGAAGAGGTGCCTATATTTAGGCAGATTTTATAGTCTTTGCCTTAGTTATTAAATTTTAGGTTAATCTTAAGATATATAAGGGCCTTTTTTTTACTAATAATCTCTAGCTCCTTTAGTTAAGTAATTACTTTAATAACCTACCCCTTTATTAAGCTATATATAGGGTGCTTAGCTTTAAGAGTTATTATATATTCTACTAAGAGTACTTTAGCTAAGTAGGTATTAATAAAGTTAGACTTATTCTTATTTTTATTACTAAAGATTTTACTCTCCTTAGTAATATAATATCCTAAGGCTTTTAAGTAGGCCTCTTAAGCCTTTATATTAAAGTTATTACCTACTATAATATAGTAGTATTCCTTACTTTTAGTAGATTTCTATTTATAATAAAATTGCCTATACTTAGATCTACGCTTATATAATTAATATTATAAAAAGTAAGGGCGTTTTTTATATTTCTCTTCTTTATTTTATCTATAGTTATAGTCCTTTTTATAGGTTAGTTTCTTTTTAAGGGTTTCCTACTTTTTTATAAACTTTTCCTTTTATTAAAGCTTTTTTTATAAAGAGTCTTAGTTTTAAAGAAAAAAGTGTAAGCGCTTTTACTAAAAATACTTATATAAAGTATACCTTTTATAAAAATAAAACTAATACTTATAGCTTTTAAAAGTGTATTTTAGTCCCTTATATTTATAGTGCTAAGAGCTATAGCTTTACTTTCTTTAATTACTTTAAAAAGTATAGTTGCTTTAATAAGCTTTTATAAAGTTTATTAACTTACTAAGGGTTTCCTTCTCCTTAAAGGTTTTTATTAAAAGATTAGCACTTATTTTAAGCTTTATTTACTTAGTTTTATAGCAGTTTTTTACTTCTTATAGAGCGTCTTAGAGGTTATGCCTTTTTTTATTAATTATATTAATATAAGCATTTTATCTATTTATTTTTAAAGGTAGAGGGTAAAGTTAGTAAAGTTTTATATATAATTTATAGTAAAGTTAGACTAATAGTTAGTAGTTACTTAATTTATTATTAGCTTTTATATAGTAAAAAACCTTAGTAGTAAAGTCTTATAGAGAGGTGTTACTTATAATATTATTCTTAGAGAACTTAGCTTAATTTAGCTATACTATTGCGTTTTACACTTTAATGCTAAATTCCTTTTATATAGTAGTAAAAACTAAGTTTAAGTTACTAAAGATTATAGCTTTTTTCTTATTATTAAAGTGCTACTTATACTATATTAGCGCTAAGCCTTAAAATAAGTATTAGACTTAGTGCTTAATTTACTCTTAATAGAAGGTATTTATATAGCTATAGTAGTCCTTTATAGCTTAGATTTAGAGATTTATGTTACTAAATATTATAGCCTTTTCTTTATATTAAATAGCCTTCCTATTAATCTTATTAAGGTTTATTTTTAGGTTAAGGTAACTTATATTTCCTATCTTTTATAAAGGGTTTACTAACCTTTTTTAAGTTATTAGCCTTAAAGTAGTAGTTTTATAGTAGCTTACTATAGTTATTAGCTTCTTAATAATAAGAGCTATAAAATAACTATTCTGCCTTAGGTAGTATTAAGAAACTAGCTTATTACTATAGTGCTTCTAGCCTTTAAAGTACTTAGTAGTATAGTTAGTATAGTCTAAGTTAAATTCTACTATTAATTAATATATAAACCTTTTTTTTAGCTAATAGAATAAGGAAGCTAACCTTTTAGTATTATTTATTAATATTTACTAAGGGGGGCTCTTCCTATACTAATTTTAGAAATAAGTATAGCGGTTTTTATAAAAATTTTAAGAATAAGCACTTTTAAGCTATAGTCTTCCTTAAGATAGTTTATAGCTTTTTTATTAAGGCACGCTAATATATTCTAAGGTGTGCTTATTTTCCGCTTAGAAACTGCTTATTATACGCTTAATATTCTTTATTATACTAGTATTAGTCTTTTTAATATAAAGATTTTATTACTTAAACTCTTTTTTAAGGAAGGAAATTACTTTATTTTAAAAGAATTCTATAGCTTCTATATTTAGCCTTAGTGTTTTTAGGGACTTTTTATATACCTTTCTAAGGTAAGTTAAAGGGTTAGAGAAAATTAACTAAGTATTAGCGTTAATATAGCCTCCTTTTAGAGAGAATCTATAGATATTTTTATTTAAAGTTAATAAGTTAAATCTTAGGGTCTTTAAGGGTCCCCCTTTACTATAGCTATTATTATCCCTTATAGATATATCTTTTAGTATAAGTTTAAAGGTTTTTATAAAGGCTTAAAGGTTAAGCTTAGTAGTTAAAGGGCTTCTTTTTAGTAAAGTTAAGGAGGATTCTTACACTTTATTAGTAATATTTAGAAGGCTAAAATATTATACTTATTAGATAATTCTTTTTATAGTTTTTAACTCTTTATTAAGGGTAAGGCTGTCTATTAGGTTTTAATAAGGCAGTTATTCTATTTATATTAGTTTTAGTTAAAGCTAAAGTTTCTCTTTAATAAATTAGTATCTTATAAAAGTTTTAAGGTCTTTAATTTCCTTAGGGTTAAGAAAAGCCTTGCTATAAGTATAGAAATCTAAGAAATCTTTATAAAAAGCTTAAAATTAGTAAATTTATTAAATCTAGTTTCTTATAATAAAAGAAAGGCTTAGAGAAGCTAGGCTAATATTAAGTTCTTATTAGTTTTCTTTAGTTATTAATATATAAGCTATTA
>SRPV01000036.1:0-52965 GCA_018360135.1 Claviceps sorghi | reverse complement strand
GATAATATTATAAACTTAATAATAAAGGCAACGCTAAATAAGGCTTTTAAGGGCTTTATTAATATAAATAAGGCTAAAATATAAGTAAAAGAATAAGTTAAGAGGGAAGCAGCCTAATAAGTAGGATTAAGGGGGTTATATATATATATATAGTGTTTTTTATAGTTAAAGCAGCCTAGGATTAGTTTAATATAAAGCTAACTAATTAAAGGCTTTTTTATAAAAGTAAACACTTTAAATTTTATTTATTTTTTAGGCTACTCTTTAGGTAATTTCTCTTTTTTAAAAAAGAGAGAATTTATAAGTATTAGAATTACCCCTTTATAAGAGAACCTTAGCAGAGCCTAAGTAGATTAATAGAAGTAAGAGTAGCGCTCTTATTAGGTGTATCCCTATAAATATAGGGCTGCACTTAGGGGGAAAAGTAGGCTAATAATAACACTACTTTTTCTGCCTTTTCTAACCTTTTAAGCTAGCTTAGAACCTTTATAAACAAGCTAAATTAGACCCTTTTCTATCACCCCTTTTTTATTACATATAATACCAGCCGGACCAACAATATATATATAGTGCTAAGTTTACTATTAATAGCGCTTTAATTATAAAAGATAAAGTTTTTATAGTATTAGGGCACTTAGTATATAACCTATAGCTTAACACTTTATATAATACCTTTAGTATTCTTAATATAAAAGCCTTTTAAAAAAAGAAGGAAGATATTATTAAAACTAAATATATAAAAGAAGGTAAGGCTATAAAGGTAGATAATAAGCTAGTTACTTTAGTAAAAAAGGAGAAAACCCTTTATAAGAGAGTATTTAAACTTTTTTAAATTAAAAGTATAAAAGAAAGTCTTAAAAAAGTAGTAAGTATTCTATTTAATAATAAGATTTAATAAGGCAAAAAATAGAATAAATAGCTATTAAACTATAGGTAAGTTTTAGGAGTCTGCTTTATATATATATAAAGCTATATTAATAGTACTATAGTAGGTTTCTTTACTATAGTAAATTATATAAACCTTATAAAAATCCTAAACTACTATATACTTAAGGAAATAGTAACTTATACTTTTAACCTTTATACCCTAAATTAATTTACCTTTTAGATTAGTATTAATAGTTAAACTAAGCTTAAAGAGAAAATCTACTAGTTATTAGTAATATTTTATACTATATAAAAGATATAAAACTTATACTATTAAGAAATTAAAAGTTAGTATAAAGTAATTAATAAAATAATTAAGGTTATAAATAAAATTATATATATAATAGGAATAAAAGATAATAAATAATATAAGTTAACCCCTCTTTATAAAGATATTATAGACTCTATTAAAGCCTATAATCTAGCTATAAATACTTAACTTAATAATATTAAGAAAACCTAATAGCTCTTTTAAATAAGCCTAATAAAGCTTAAGGCTGCTATAAACTCTTATACTTACCTTAAAATACTACTACTCTTAGTATTAATACTAAAGGTTTTAGCTTTTAAACTAATTAACTAAGTAGTATATATAAAAGACACTTACTTAATAACTCTTAGAAGGGTATTAGTAAGATAAATATAAAACTAATTTAGCTTTATAGAATTTAATATACTAAAGCCTAAATATATATATATAAGAGAAATAACTGCTAATAAAAGGAGGCTTAATAGCCTCTTCTTTTTAAAAGGATACTAAGCTTAGAGACAATTATATATCTAAACTATAGAAATATAATTAATTAGCTTTATTATAAATATAATTACTAATATATAGTTATATAAGTTTTTTATAAGCTTTTATAGGAAAAAGAAAGGGGCTTATAAGGATAAAGGGAATAAATAGTAAGATAAAAACTAATAAATACTATATATTAGCTTAGAAAACTTATATCTTTTAGTAAAGAATTACTAGCTTAACTTAGTTATAAAGTTATAATAAAACCCTTATAACTATTATAGAACTTTATATAACTCTTATATATACTACTACTACGCCTTAAACCCTTATATTAACTAAGCAGTAGCAAAAACTATATATTTTATATATACTATTAAAGCTATAGAGTAAGAAAAAAGTAAGCTACTCTTAACCTTTTACCTTAGTAGCTAATAAAGCAAAATTCCTCTATTTATACCTTATACTTTTATTCTTTTTTTTCCTTTATATATTTATATATTATAAACTTTAAATTAAAAGCCCTCTTTTATTTAATTTCCTTTATTTCTATATTTTAAACTTAAAAAAAGATAAAATAAAGAGACCTAAAGCGCTAGGAAGTCCTTTAATATAAGAATAGATACTTTAATAACTTAAAAATAATAAATTTAAGCTTTAAAAGCCTACTAATTTCTTTAAAATATAAAATAGCTATATTACTTATAAAGATCTCTTTATTTATAAGCTTATATACTTTAAGCTACTAGCTTATACTCTATTAAAAGGAATTTAATATATATAGCTTACTAACTATATAATATAGCTCTATTATAACTAAAGCTAACGCTAATTTAATAGTAGTATAAGCTATAAATTTAATTAAGTAGTTATAAAGCTAGGTATAGAAGCGCTTATTTAGCTTAAAAATAATATAAAAATAGTAGCTACCTACTTTATTATAGAATAAAACCTTTAGCCTATATTAATAAGTAATATCTAATAATTATAAAATCCCTTTATTTTTACTAGTAATAATTATAATATAAAAGATAGGCTAAACTATATACTTATAAGACTCTTTTTTAACTACTTTATAAAGGTATATAGTATAAAGAATAAAGGCTTAAAAGCCTTTAGCCTTATATTAAAATACTCTATATATACTTAGGAGATAAAATATAAATCCTTATTTATATAGTCCCATAAATATTAAAAGTTAGTAATTACTATTATTTACTAAAAATATAAGTAAACTTTAGTAGACTTTAGTATATACCTTAGTAAAATTATAAAGAACTTTTACTAAAGCTAAGGGGATATATTTAAAATATTTCTACTAAATATATATTAAGGAACTAAAAACACTATATATAAGATAGCACTAAATATATTAAAAAGTATAGATACTAAGGATGAGTAATAAGTAGTTTATAGCATTATCTTACTTAGCCTAAATATATTTAGGGTTATAAACTTATATAAAAAGTACTTAGTCTACTATATTATAATAAAATAAGACTTCTTTTATTATAATATAATTAATAATATTTAATATATTTATAGTAAAGGAAACCTAAGTATAAAATTATATAAATACTTTACTAAAGCTATTAAAAATAAAATAAAGATAAACCTTAAGATAAAGAAAACCTACTATAACTTAACTAACCCTTTTTACTATTTTTATAAAGGTAAAATAGCTATACTTTTCCTTAACTTAAGAGTATAAAACCTATAGAACTTTATAAATACTTACCTATATATAAAGAAAGAGCTATTAAAAATAATAGCACTTACTCTTTATATAAGACTTATAAATATATATAAATAGATCTATAGTATTATAATTAATAAAAAGAGAAAACCTATTAATAATTCTTATAATTATAGTATAACGCTCTCTTTATTTTAATTAGGTTTTAAAAGAAGCTACTAAGGTTTAGTTTACTATAATTAAAATATAAAAACACTAATAAAGAGTAATAAATATATTTCCTTTCTACTTATATAGAATACTTACTATTAGTACTATAACATTTATAGCTTTTATATATTAGCTTTAAATAGATATAAGGATATATCTCTTTTTATATATCCTTAGCTTTTATTATATAATAGAAAGTCTACTAATATAAGGTAGACTCTGCTATAAAGTCTAAGGAAATTAACAATCTTAATATATATAACTAAGCACCTAACTATAACCTTATATATATTATCTTTTATAACCTTTTATAACATATTACACAAGCTGCGTATGCTAACAACTTACATGCAGTATCCCGCACGTAACAATAATAGTATAGGAAAGGTTAAACGCTATTATATCTTATGAAAAAAGGTATATAATATTATTAAGGCTAAGTTTAGTAACCTTTTTATATTAAGCTAAAGGTTATAAATAGCTATTAAAGCTATTAATAACTCTATTAAATTTAATAGTCTTATACTAACCCTATTAATATTTAGAATATATCTATAGATAATAATAAAATTAGCCTTAAGCCTCTTAATAACTTAAAGGGCTATAATTCTTTATAAAGCTACTAATAAAGCCTATAAATACCTTATTTAGTAGTAACTTTATAATATATTATATATAAAAAATAAGTTAAATACTTTCTTAATCTATAAGCTATTATTATAATTTAATATAAGGGTATAGTATAAGAAAGGTAGTTAGTATAGTTTTTATAAGTTACTAGCTATAAATAATAAGATTTATACTATAGTAATACTTAATAGCTTTATAAACTTTTAAAGTATAGTTATAAAGCCTTATATAATAAAACTAACTAATAATAATAAGATTATTAGTTTATTAAAGAAAAAGAAGAATAAAAAAAAGAAAAGGGTAAATAAAAAAGAAAAGGAACTTTATAAAAGAATAAAGTTACCTTTAATATAAGCTAAAAGGGCTATAATAGTATTACTTATAAAAAAGAAAAGAGAGTAATAAAAAAAGGTGTTTATAATAATAATTACTATACTAAGGATTTTAAAAGATAATATTAAGGAGATAATAGATATATTTATTACTAAGATACCTATAGTAATAATTACTATAAGTAAAGAGTAGCTTAAAGATACCCTTTATATACTTATAATAATTACTATTATAAAGAAATAATATTATTAAAAGGTCCTTATAATAATAATTACTATAAGTAAAAGGTAGCTTTAAAGTGCCTTTTAAGTACTTATAATAAATAATACTATAAAGAATTACTATTTTTAGTATATTTATATTATTTTTTAAGAGAGGTATAAAGGGCTTATAATAAATAATACTATAAGTTAAGAAGTTATAAACTAAAAAGGTAAGGGATATTATAATAATATCCTTTATATTAGTTTATTATAGATATAGTTAGTAAGATAAAGAGGTATTAAGTATATTTTATACCTTTTACCTACTAACTTTAAGATATTATTATAGTAAAACTTAAAAAAAAAAGTATATAAAAGGAGAAAAAAGGGAAAGTATTAAAAAATAAGAATAAAAAAATAATAGCTACTATATATATTAATAATAACTATAAAGCTAATACTAAGGATTTTACCTTTTTAGTTACTAAGAAAAAGGATAATTTTTAGCTTATAATAAACCTTAAAAAGAAAGGTAAAATAATTAATAAAAGTAAGCCTTTTACTAAGTTTAATAAAAAAAGGTTAATATCTTATTATCTTATAAAGTCTTTAAATTTATTACTTTTAACCTAGAAAAATATAGAAATTACTACCTTTTTAACATTTATATAGTTTAAAAGGTAAAAGGAAAAGGTATTAATAAGCTTTATAAAAAATTAAGGCTAGTAATTTAAAAATATAGTAATAAAGAAAAAGATATAATTCTTATATAGTTACTAATAATTTAATAAGCTAGCTAATAACTTATTATAATATTAGCACTATTATTAGTAAAAGAAAATATTTTTTTATAGATTTAAGATATTATATAAGCTTATATATAGTCTTAAACTACTTTTAATAGGCTAATTATTATAAGATTGTCTTAATAAATTACTTATTTATATTCTATTAATATAATTATAAAAGTAATTAAGCTATTTTATAGAATAGCTAAGCTAGGCATCTATTAATAAATAACTTATATAAAGTATTATTAAGAAAAGCTTATAATAATAACCTTAAGCTATAACTTATACTTATTATTATTATTAAATTACACTAAATAGCTTTAGGAGCTATTTTCTAGTACCTTTACTTATTTAAATATATAAGAAAAACCTTAAAGTAGGGAGGAAAACCTATATACTACTATATATCTTTCTAAGGTTAAGGCCTTAAGGCAAGGCCTTAGTAGTTTTAATATATAAAATATAATATATTACTAGCTAAGTTAATAGCTATAATTACTAAAAAGGCTAAAAGAAAATTAATATAATAGGTATATATAATTTATATATTAGAGATATATAGTCTAAATATATATTAAAGATATTTAAGTATAGTTTAATTTAAAGCTAATAGAAGTCTATATTAATTACTTATTTAACACTTTTAAAATATATTATATAGTAGTTTTATATTAAGTAATATATTATTAAACTTACTTAATTAAGAATATAGTTACTAATTAAAAGTATAGTTATTAATTTAATATAAGTAAATTAAAGGCTTAAGCTAAGTTTAAAATAGAAGTTTATTAGTACTATTATACTTTTATATTTTTACTCTTTAATTTCTTAATTAAAACTAGCTTATTAATAAGTAATTTAAGGGGTTAAGTTTTTTTTTATAAGTAAAGTTCTCTTTTTTTAAATTTAAGAAACTTTTTTTTCTTTTTTTTTTTATAATAAAAGCTTAATTTAGTAAGTACTCTTTCTTTTACTTTTTAATTTTTAATATAAGCTTAGTTTAAGTCTTTAGTTTTATTAATAATTTTTAAAAAAAACTATATTTTAAAAGAGTAGTAGCTTAATAAATTATTCTAAGGTTTAGCTTAGTTTTAGTACTAACCCTTTTAAGGCCCTTAGTAGTAATAGCCTTATAACTCTTATATTATATAGATAAAAAATCTTAGAAAATGCTATTATAAATAAAAAGGTAAGTACCTCCTTAGGCCCCCTTTAGGTTTATTATAATAACTAATTATTTAAGTATTAATAGTTCTTATTTTAAATACTATATAATAAGGCACTATTATAATAAAGTAAGTTATTTTAGTTTACTTTAGGTTTAGTATAGTCTTTAACTAAAGTAGCTCTTACTTATTTATACCTTTTACTAAGTAAAGGTATAGGCTCTTCTTAACTTTTAAATAACTTATAATAATAAAAATAAGAATAATTTAAAGTCTTTATTTAATATAAGTTTAGTTTAGTTTTATACTTATTTTTATTTAGCTAATATATTATAGTTTAAAGTATATAAGAAAGTTTAAGGGATTACTTAGTACTTAATTAATATTAAGCTAAGCACTAATTAAGCCCTTATTATTACTAAAATAGTCTCTAAAGGCTTTAAGTAAAATATATTAAGCTATATAAAGTAGCTAGCTATAGCTATAAAGTAGACTAATACTTTATTAGTAATAGCAGCTATAGTAATTATAGAGAGAAACCTAGCTAAAAGTAATAAAAAGAGAGAAGAAAGAGTAAGAAATAAAGATAAAGGAGTTAAAGAGAGAGAGGGTTTAAAAGAAGCTACTTAAGGCTATAGTAAGACTTAAGGGCGCTTTTATAATTACTTTTAAAGTGCTTAAAGTGTTTTTAATAGTTATTTTTCTCTTTTTTTTATAACTTTTATAAATAAATAAACTAAGTAACTATAGCTTATTCTTAATATAGCCTTTCTTTACTACCTTTTTATATTTATTTATAGTTATTTATCTCTATATAATAAATATATAAGCTTCTTTTTATTTATACTCTGTTTTTCTTTTTACTAAGCTTATTATAGGCTTCTTTCTTTTTTATATAGTTAATTTTCTATTATTTTTAAAGTATAAAAGCTAAATAGTATTAAAGAAGTTAGCTAATATTAAGTATTTATTAAGTAAGATATCTTACTAATTTAAGTAAGTTAAGGGCTATATAAATATCCCTTTAGTCTTATATTAGTTTTATATTAGCGCTTATAAGTTAAAAATAGTTATACTTTAGGCACTATATAATTAAATATTAATAATTCTCTTTTTTACCTTAATAGTAATATATTAATAATTTTACCTTAAGAATATAATAGTTATAAAGGAAGTAATTAAAGCTAATCTTTTTTATATATATTTAAATAAAAGCTATTAATTTAAACTTAATAAGATAGTAATAAAAATAAATAACTTTTATTTTAAAGTAAAAGTTAGGGTTTTATTTAGCTATATATTAGTTTTAGTATAACTTATAAATAAAGGCTTTAATTCTATTCTTATACTACTTATTTTTTTATTCTTTTTTTAGTTTTTAACTTAAGCTAAAAGCTTTAAAATTTAAAAAAAAGGTAGTTTAAAAATAGCTTATAGTTTATAATCTATATTTGCCTTTAATAGGTTACTTAATAGTAAAGGTATATTATAATTATAGTATATATAGTATAGATTCTTATTATTATACTATTTATTTTAATATATTTATAGTATTACTAAACTTAATAATTAAGATAAAGGTTAAGGAATAGTATTACTATTTTAGTTTTAAGTAGGGTTTATAGTATTATTTTATAAGCGCTTAATACTACTTAAAGGTATTTAGTTTATTTTATAATCAATACTTTTATAATTCCTTTAGCTAAACTACCTTATTTAATAAGGGTATAATATATACCTATTGTTGGAATTGCCCCCTTATAGGAGAACCTTAGCATAGCCTAGGCAGATTAATAGGAGCGAACAGCGCTCCTATTAGGTTTATCCCTATAAATATAGGGCTGCACTTAGGGGGAAAAGTAGGCTAATAATAACACTACTTTTCCCGCCTTTTCTAACCTTTTAAGCTAGCTTAGAACCTTTATAAAACAAGCTAAATTAGACCCTTTTTTATTACCCCTTTTTATTATATATAATACTAACTAAACTAATACTAATTAGTAGTTATAAAACTATAGATTTATAAGGTTATTTAAAAAGATAGCTTTTAAAAGACCTCTTATAAGGTTAGGTTCTACTATTATACTATAGGTAAGAAATTTTTACACTTTTTAAAAAACCTTTTAAGGTTAGGTTCTACCTATATAACTATTTTTTATTAATAAAAGAAAAGGACCCTTTTTATAATAATAACTTTTGTAAACTTAGACGCTACTACTAATTATTATATAAGAAGACCTCTATCTTTATTATCTATTATAATAAAAACCCTTAATTTCTTACTTTTTAGCCCTTAAAATAAAAAACTAAGTTTTTTTCCTTAATTAAGCTAGTTAATAAATGTAACACTATAATATAACTATAAAAGAAAGACTCTCTTTAGAGGATATTATAAGAGTAAGACTAAAAAAACCTTAATTCTAGCTTAATAGTAGGATTAAAATACCTATATCTTAATACTATACTTAGTATTATTAAAAGCTTCTATAACGCAATTTTGCCTAACTAAAAGTATGCTTAGGATAACTTAGCTAACCTTTATACTACTTCTTTTATTAAGCTTAATAATATATTTATATACTATATTTAGCTATACTATAATAAGAACTAAAGCCTTAGGTAGATAATCTATAACTTTTAAGAGGATTTTAAAGACTAAAAATTCCCTAATTTTAAAAGAATTAGTGCTTTAATTTAAAAAGCCTTAAGAGATATTTTTTAAAACTAAGGAGTTAAGCTTAGCAAAGGTATATAAGCTAAGGTTACTAAGTCCCTTTTTAAGTTAAAAGAGCTTATTAATAAGGAAATTAACTAAAGGTTCCCTAACTTACTATTTTCCCCTATATAAAGTATATAAAATCCCCCTTTAAGAGAGTAAAGCATATAAAATCCCCCTTTAAGAGAGTAAAGTATATAAAAACCTCCTATTGCCTTATAAAACACATAAGAACCCTATATAGCTATATAATATATATAAGAGCTCCTTTTTTATATTTTATAAGCTAAAAGAGTCCTTTTAGCTTTTCTTTTACTAAGAAAAAGCTTCTAAAAACCCCTTAAACTATAAAGTTAAATATACTATTTTAAATAACCTAAAGGATAGCTAAAACCTATTAAAAGCTAGTAAAGTTAGTACCTTAATAACTAATAAAAGAGATAAGACTTATAAGAAAACTTATAAATACCTACTTTTAATAACCTTATAAATAAGTTAATTTACTAAATTTTAAAAGACCTTACTAAGGGATATATTAAGAAAGATAAATATAATAGTAAAATATATAACTTTCTTACCCTAAAGGTTAATATCTTTATTAATATATATATAAGGAGTAATATTTTATAAAAGGTTTAGCTTTAAGCTTTCTTAATAATACTTATAGAAAATACCCTTACCTTTTACCTTAATATACTCTTAAGTAAAGTTCTACTATTTTATAAGCTTATAATTTATATAAAGAATTACTTTAAAATAAAAAGTAATTAGTAATTCTATTAAATTAAATAAAATAGACTTACTTTTAATAAAATTATTACTAATAACCTTAATAAAACTAAGTTATAGTGCTTTAAGCTTTTTATTACTAAACTTAAGAAAATTTATTATAGCCTTTTTTTACTAAATATAGTTAATATAAAGCTTTAAAGTTAACTTATTATAGCTATTAATAGCATTCTTAAGTATAAATTAGCACTTTTTATTTATATACTAACCTTTAAAGGAGTGCTTAAAGACCTTAAAAAATGCTTAAGGGTTAATAAGATTATTAACTTATAGTAATAAATTATAGAAATAAGTAATTTAGGCAACTATAATAAGGCTTACTTTATAAACTACTACTATAGCTAAGTAAATAAGTTTTATTTTTCTATATAAAAGCAAGGAAAGTTATATTTTCCTTATAAGTACTTTATTTATAGTAAATAAGGCTACTAATTAATTAACTACTCTAAGTATAAGTAGTAAAAAGTAAAGGAGAAGTAGTAAAAGAGTAAAAACTATAAGATATTATTTATAAAAAGTAGTTATAATACCTTTTTATAAGCTTTTAAAGGTATTTTAAAGAAATATAGTAATAAAGAACTAAAAAAAAATAATAAAGGAGACTACCTAGCTTAGTAAGCTATTAATGCCTTTTTTATTATAGAAAAAAAGTAATAAAACTCTCTAAAGTTAACCTTTATATAATTTTTTATTATAACCCCTATTATAAATATAAAGCTAGCTTTAAAGCCACTAATATATATACTATAAACCCTAACTTTTAAAGGATTTTAACTTTTAAAAATGCTTAAAAATAATACTTTTAAATATACTTTATTAAGAGATAACCCCTATAACTATACTAATAACTTTAACCCTTAGTGCTTTATATTAGAAAAAAGATATAATAATAAGGTATTTTAAGGAATTATACTTAATACTAATACTATAGGCATTTTAACTATTAGTCTTAATTAAGTAAAGGTATTAATAAAGTTAATGCCTTACCTAAAGATTAAAGCTATAGATTAATATACTATTAACTTTAGTATAAGATTAGTAAAATCCTTAGGTATCCTTTAAGTGCTAATAGTCTTTAGTACTATTAATTTTTATATTCTTAGCTTATTAACACTATTTCTATATTATATTATAGATATAAATAGAATAAAAGTAAAGCTTAATAATATTAAAAATATATTAATTTAAGAATTAATAAAAGTTTTAATTATCTATAAATAAGGACATTCTTAATAGACTTTATAAGCTAATAAAGCTAAGGTTTTCTACCTTTTAAAATAAGAAATTTATTAACTTTACTACTACTTTAGTTACCTTTTTATTATATAACTAAGCTAGCTACTATAATAAGCTAGTAAAGATATAACTATAGGAATTATTAAAAAGCTAACCTATAAATACTACTAATATTAACTTTATAGTAAATCCCTTAATAAGTTTAAGTTTATATTAAAAAAGAACTATAAATTTAACTATAAAATTATTATTAATATCCTCTAAATTAATAATAAACCTATCTTATATATTATTAACGCTATAACCTTATTTTAAGCTATATATTTCCTTAATTTAAAAAAATAAAAGGTATATAATATTTAGAATACCCTAAAAGAATATTAGATTAATATATATTTAAGGCCTTTAAACTAAATAATCTATAATACTAAAAAAGCATTTACTTCTATAAAATTCTATTACTTAGTATAGTTAATAGCTATTAATATAAGTAAAGTACCTATTAAAGCCTATAATAGTGTAAAGAAGGTTAAATACTATTATACTTTATTAAGAAGGGTATATAATATTATTAAGGCTAAGTTTAATAACTTTTTTATACTAAGCTAAAGGTTATAGATAGCTATTAAAGCTATTAATAACTCTACTAGACCTAATAGTCTTATACTAACCCTATTAGTATTTAAAATATATTTATAAATAATAATAAAATTAGCCTTAAGCCTCTTAATAACCTAAAGAGCTATAATTCTTTATAAGGCTATTAATAAAGCCTATAAATACTTTATAAAGCAGTAACTTTATAATATATTATATATAAGGAATAGGCTAAATACTTTCTTAACCTATAAGCTACTATTATAATTTAATATAAGGGTATAGTATAAAAAAGGTAGTTAATATAGTCTCTATAAGTTACTAGCTATAAATAATAAGACTTATACTATAGTAATACTTAATAGCCTTATAGACTTTTAAAGTATAGTTATAAAGCCTTATATAATAAAACTAATTAATAATAATAGAGTTATTAATATATTATAAGAGAAGAAGGATAAGGAAAAGATAAAGGTAAATAAAAAAGAGAAAGAAATAAATAAAAAAGAGAAGGAACTTTATAAGAGAATAAAGTTACCCTTAGTATAAGCTAAAGGGGCTATAGTAGTACTATTTATAAAAAGAAAAAGAAAATAACTAAAAAAGGTTTTTATAATAATAATTATTATACTAAGAATCTTAAAAGATAATATTAAAGAGATAATAAATATATTTATTACTAAGGTCTTTATAGTAATAATTACTATAAGTAAGGGGTAGCTTAAAGGTGCTTCTTATATACCTATAGTAATTACTATTATAAAGGAATAGTATTATTATAAGGTTCTTATAGTAATAATTATTATAAATAAAAGGCAGCCTTAAGGTACCCCTTAAGCGCTTATAGTAATTAATACTATAAAGGACTATTATTTTTAGTATAATTATATTATTTTCTAAAGGAGGTGTAAAGGGCTTATAGTAAATAATACTATAAGTTAGTAAGTTATAAACTAAAAAGGTAAGGGATATTAGGATAATATTCTTTATATTAGTCTATTATAGGTATAGTTAATAAGATAAAGAGGTAGTAAGTATATTATATACCCCTTTTTTACTAACTTTAAAATATTATTATAGTAAAACTTAAAAAAGAGGAAAATATAAAAGGAGAAAAAAGGGAAAGCATTAAAGAATAAAACTAAGTAAATAGTAGCTATTATATATATTAATAATAGCTATAGGGATAATACTAAGGATTTTACCTTCTTAACTACTAAGAAAAAGGATAATTTTTAACTTATAATAAACCTTAAGAAAAAAGGCAAAATAACTAATAAAGGCAAGCTCTTTACTAAGTTTAATAAAAAAAAGGTTAATACCTTATTATTTTATAAAGTCTTTAGATTTATTACTTTTAATTTAAAAAAATATAAAAATTACTGCCTCTTTAACTCTTATATAATTTAAAAGGTAAAAGGAAAAGGCACTAATAAGCTTTATAAAAAATTAAGGCTAGTAATCTAAGGGTATAGTAATAGAGAAAAAGATATAATTCTTATATAGTTACTAATAATTTAATAAGCTAGCTAATAACTTATTATAGTATTAGCACTATTATTAATAAAAGAGAATATTTTCTTATAGATTTAAGATATTATATAAGCTTATATATAGTTTTAAACTATACTTAATAAGCTAATTGTTATAAGGTTGCTTTAATAAATTACTTATTAATATTCTACTAATATAATTATAGAAGTAATTAAGCTACTTTATAGAATAGCTAAAGTAAGCACTTACTAGTAGGTAATCTATATAAAGTATTATAAAGAAAAGCTTATAATAATAACCTTAAGCTATAACCTATACTTATTAATTACTTTAGATAAGAACCTAAATTTTAGTATTATTAAAATATAAACTAATAATACCCTTAGCCTTAGTAATACTATATTTTTTAAGAAAGAAAAAGCTAAGTTAAAAAATACTAAGTTTACTATAAAACTAAAGTAAAGGCTAATATTTAAAGAACCCCTTATCTTTAATAGCTATATTCTTTTATAATATAAAGATAGAAGTATAGAAGTTAGGTAAAAAAGCTAAAGTAATAAGCTTATAATAGTTAAGACTAATAAGCTAAGTATAAAGGTAGAATATATAAAGTAATAAGCTTATAAAGTATATATCTTAATAATTTACTAACTTAAAGCTACTTTTAACCTTTTAGTTATAATATAAGTTTAAAACCCTAATTAAACTAATATAAATAAGCTTAATAAAAGAATTTAATAGTAAATTAATAATTCTAAATAAGGAATTTAATATATTTTATTTAAGCTTTAATTAGTAGCTTTATATATCTTTATTAATAGTTCTTTTATAAATAATAAAGACTTAAGCTTATAAATTAGCTTTATAATAATTCTTAGTAATAAGAAAAAGAATAGTGTTAATACTAAATTTAAGCTCTATAGTAATATTATTATATATAGCTTAATAAAAAGTAAGAGAGTTATAAAAAGTGCTTTTATATTAAAGCTATATAAAATAGTATAAGGCGCTAATATTACCTATATAGTAGGCATTATATTAAATATAATTACTAAGAAGTTATAAATTTTATAAATACTAATAATTATTTATATAGATTCTTTTTTGCTATATAAATGCCTTATAAAGCTAAAAATAATAAAGAAAAAGAGGCTTATAATTAATATTATAGCCCTTTAATAGTTATATAAGTAGTAAGAGATTATAGAGAACTATTAAATTAATAAGGAAGATAATATTATAAACTTAATAATAAAGGTAACGCTAAATAAGGCTTTTAAGGGCTTTATTAATATAAATAAGGCTAAAATATAAGTAAAAGGATAGGTTAAGAGGGAAGCAGCTTAATAAGTAGGATTAAGAGGGTTATATATATATATAGTATTTTTTATAATTAAAGCAGCTTAAGATTAGTTTAGCATAAAGCTAACTAATTAAAGGCTTTTTTATAAAAGTAAATACTTTAAATTTTATTTATTTTTTAAGCTACTCTTTAAGTAATTCCTTTTCTTTAAAAAAGAAAGAATTTATAAGTATTAAAATTACCCCCTTATAGGAGAACCTTAGCATAGCCTAAGCAGATTAATAGAAGCAAATAGCACTTCTATTAAGTATATCCCTATAAATATAGGGCTACACTTAAGGGGAAAAGTGGGCTAATAATAACACCACTTTTCCCGCCTTTTCTAACCTTCTAAGCTAGCTTAGAACCTTTATAAAACAAGCTAAATTAGACCCTTTTCTATCACCCCTTTTTATTATATATAATACCAGCCGGACTAACACCTATACTATATATAATAAGGCTTTATATAATCTATATATATAAGAGTCTTAATTCCTATAGTAAGCACTTTTATATAAATATTATAAGTATAATAAGGGCTAGCTATTATTATATAAGCCTTTTTATAAGCTATTTTTAATATACCTTTTATTATAGCTTATAGTATATTTAAACTCTTAAAAAGTATATAGCTTATACTAGCTAAATTATAGTGTTTTTAAGTTAAACTTATATTATATTTAATTATCTTTTTTTAGTAAAATAAATAAGTCTACTTTTTTAAAGGTAGAATTAAAGGCTAAATTCTTAAAACTATTCTTAGTAAACCTTTTAAGTAGTTTTAAGGTATTTTTATATCTCTTTTATTATATATTTATATATTAAAATATAGGAAAAAACTTTCGCAAATTCGCCCGCACTGCAATAGCGCTACGGAATTAACTCTAAACCGCTTAAAAAGTTAATAAAACGTTTTATTAAACCTATTTACCTCTCTCCTTAATACTATATTAGTCTTAAAGTATAAGTATAATAAGTAGTATAATATTAATAGATATTAATACTAGAAATTATAGCCTTATATAAAGTTACTACTACTTAAATATAAGGATTAATAATAATAATAATATATTTACCCTTTAAGTTAACCTTAAGCCTATTATAAGTTAAGATAAAGCATTAGTATACTTATATAATAATTATAATAAGATTATTAAGCTATTTAATATAGAATTACTAAAAGGGATTTAGAATTTCTATCTCTTCTACTTAGATATAGAAATAATATATACTTATTATAGTATTATTAATACTTTTAAACTAATTATAATAAAAAACCTTAAGGAAACTATTAAAAAAGCTATTAAAAAGGTAATTTAGCTTAAAACTAACTTAAGAATCTCTTAGGCTTCTATTACTACTTATAAAATAACTACTACTATTAATATAGCCCCTTTTAGCTAAAGATCTACCTATTAGCTAATTACTTTAATAGTACTATCTTAGGTTTATTATAAAGTTTTTATTAAAAGACCCTTTATTAATCAGCTTCTTAAGACTAAGTTCTTAAAAAATATTATTATTACTATTAATATAGCTATTAGTACTAAATATACTATAACTATAAGGCACCTTTATAATAGAGATACTATTATAATATTTAAGGACTTAACTAAACCTTACTTAATAAGTAAGGACTAAGTTTAATATATATTTAGACTAAATATAACTCTTTAATAATAAGTATTTAGTATAATTATTAAAGGCTTTTTTAACTACCTTTACTAAAACTAATTTAAGAAAAATATTATAAAAGCCTTTATTATTACTAATAGCCTTAGAATAATTAGGGTAGTAATTTAAAAGCTATATAATACTTTTAATAAAGCCTTTTTTATTATAAGTATTAATAAAGTAAATATAGCTAACTACTTATATTAAGTTAAGATAGTTTATAAAGCTAAGATATTTAATACTAAACTATATAATAATATTATTTACTTTAAGTAGTGCTATAAATACTATAAATTTAGCTATATTATAATATACTATAAGGCTACCCTAAGGTATAGCTAATATATAGCTAGCTAATATAAGAAAGGGGAATAATTATACTTAGCCTTTATAAGTAATATTTATAAATACTACTTTAACTACTTTAATAGGCACTTAGCTTAATTTTAACTTTATACTATAGTAAATAAGTAGTAAGTATAAGCTAAGGTAGCTTACTTAATAAAACTATATACCTTTACTATTCTAAATAATATAAATTAAAAAGGTTAAACTAAAGTTAAAAGCTATAGCTATTATAAAAGGGTAAGTAGCTTTATAGCTTATAAAGAGTTACCTTAGAAATAAGTTAAGTGCCTTAAGGGAAGTAAAAACTAAACTACTAAGGTATAACTCTCTTTATTAGCTTTAGTAATTTAGTAATATAATATAATAAATAACTACCTAAGCCTTTAACCTATTTTTACTAAGGGGCTAGCTAAATATAGTAGCTAACCTATTACTCTTTTATAATAAAGGTATTATATTAAAATATATAGAAAAAGATATACTTAGTATATATAATACTAAGCGCTTAGCTTAAGACTAATATAGTAGTAATATAAAAACTATATAGTCTTAATTAATTACTCTTTACTTCAAGCTTAAGCTATTACTAACTTATTATATATAAAGGTAAAATAGCTATATATATATATTAAAAACATAGCCTTAAATTATAAATAACTTAATATAAAATAGATTAATACTCTATTACCTTATAAAATATAGAAATCTACTCTATATACTCCTTTAACTTTAAATATAACTAAACTATACCTTTATATAAACTTATATTAGCCTTTTTAAGGGATTAAACTATATTTATTAAGGACTTTAATTAATACTATTTACTATAAAATAAATATAAATATATCTTTTTAGACTATAATACCCTTTTAATATTTATAACTTAGTAGTAACTTAAGCTTATTACCCTTTAAGGTAAAATAACTTAGTAAACCTAAGGCTAATAAAGTAATATAATTAACTATACTTAAGCTACCCCTAACCTACTTATTAAGTTTATTAAAGGCCTTAACTTAAGTAGGTTTAACTATATTTTATAGCTTATTTATATTAAAATAAAAATATATTAACTAAAAAATAAAGACCTTAAATTTAGCTAAGTATTTATAAATAATAATATTATATTTAGTAAGGCTATATATTAGCTTTATTATAACTACCTTAGGGAGCTATTAAACACTCTTAAAGAGATTAACTTATTTATAAATTAGTAAATAGGTAAGCTTTAGTAAATTATTAGAAAATTAATCTTAAGAAACCCTTAAAGTAAGCCTTACTAATAGCTATAATAAAATATAAAAGTTAAAAAGATAGTTTAAGAGATAAAGAGAGCTTAATATTATTAAAGAGTAACTAAAACTAATATAAACTAGTAAACTATTATTAAAATAGCTAAGACTTAATTTTAAGTAGTTTATAAAAAGTAATATAATATTTAAAGATACTTTACCTAATTAGTAACTATTAAATAGCTTATTTTATAAAAACTAAAATAATAAATATACCTTTATAGTAGCCTTCTTTTTAATACTTAATAGGTATTAACTTTATTTTAAAGTAAAAGTAATATAATCTCTTAAGTATATTTTTATAATAAGAAAGTAGTAATATTTATAAAATAGTTCTTTCCCTTATTTTATACTTATATTAATAATATATTAAAAGACTTAAAAGCCTACTTTAATACTATTATATTCTTAAATTTAAAAGAATTTAATAAAGATAAAATTTATATAATTATAAAGTATTTAGCTAGCTAAAAAGTATTTAAACTTAATAAGCTTTTAGTAAAGTTCTTTAAAGTATATAATAAGCTATTAGCCTAAATATTAGTATACTTATTTAATACTTATTACTAAGTTAAGTACTACTTAGCCCTATTTTAAAAGATAAAAGTAATAATACTATAAAAACTAAGGAAGTTCTCTTAAAAGCTTTAATAAGCTAAAGCTTAAAAGCTAATATTACTTTTAAGTATTATAAATAAGGTTTTAAAAGTAATAGTAGTAACTTAAATTACTTATATAGCTAAGGAGGGAGGCGCTCTCTTTAATATATAAATAAAAAATAAAGCTAATAGGTTAATAAAGGTAGCCTTTAGCATTCTTACTAAGGCTATATATATAATATAATACTATAGCAAAATTATATTACTTTTTTAGCTAAATATCTCTATAGCTTTTAATACTATATACTACTATTAACTTATATATATAATAATCTCCTTAAGCCTCTTTAAGTAAATAATAGTATAAACTTAAGCCTTTATAGCTATTAAAATAGCTTATTTTTATTTTAAGGGTAAGGCTATTAATACTATACCTATAACTACTAAGGTTTTATAAGGTTTCCTTATCTTCCCTATACTATTTCTTTTATATATTACCCCTTTTTATATTAAGCTATAGTTAATTAATTTAATATTAGTCTTAAGGTTTTTAAATAATATAAATATCCTTACCTATAGGTATATAATAAAGAATAACTAAGCCTAACTTAAATAAGCTTAAAAGGTTTATTAAAACTAATTTATTAAGTTAAGCTTAAAGTTTTATTTATAAAAAAGTAAACTTATTTACTTTACTAAATACTATTAATTAATAATAACCTTAGTTTAACTTAGGAATACTACTATTTAGCTTATTTAATCCACTTACTTTCTTAAGGTATAAGTATATAGAAAGCTTTAATAAAAGACTTATTAATTTAAAGTTATAAAGAAATTAGCTTAATAATAACTTACCTTTATTATAGTTTTAATATTAATATAAGGGTGCTTTATATAAAATATAAGGATCCTTTATATATAAATTATTTAAAGCTTAGTTATATATAGTATAAAAATATATTATACCTTAATAAGCTATAAAAGAGTTATTAAGAGTATAGCTAAAGAGTTTAAAAAAGAGTAACTTTACTATTTTTAAGTTATTATAAGTGCTTATAAAGCTATACCTTAAGCCTTAATAAAAACTAAAGTAATTATATTACTTATTAATTTTTACCTTAACTTTTAAGTATAATACTTTTATAAGTAAATTAAAGTAAATAGTATAATAAAGAAAATCTAAGGCACTTATATAATAATTATAACTTAGCTTTAATAGAGATAATATTAGCACACTTATTAAAGCCTTAAACTAGCCTTTTTTATACCTTTTTAATACTACCCCTCTTTATACTTTAATAAACTTAACCTTATTAAGAAGCTTAAATAAAAATAAGTAAATAAATAGTATTAAAAAAAAGCTATAGTATATATATATTAGCCTTACTATACTTTTATAATAGCTAAGTAAAACCTTAACTTTAGAATTATATAGAAGCTTATATATTTATATAAGCCTTTTAATAAATATAAGTTATCTATTTTTATATAAATATATATAAAAAAGATTAAGCTTAAATTCTTCCTTTATAATTAATATATTCTTAATATAAACTTATTTATTTACTACTATTAGCTTAACTTTAAAGACTACTACTATATTATCTTAAAATATTTAAATTATAACTATTTATAACTATTTAAACCTAAAACACTATTCTTTTAAGATTATAAAAACATTTAAGTTACTTTTAATATACTTTAGTTTATAGGCTTTTTTAATAAGTAAATACTAAAAACTAATTATATCCCTTATTTAATATTAACTATTTACCTTAAAAAGAAATAAAAGTATAAGGTAAATAAAGTAGTAAGAACTAAATAAAACTAATATAAAACTAAGCTAACCTTTAATTAAAATATACCTTAATTAAGCTAAAGTAGCTTTACTACTATACTATTATTAAATACCTTATAAATATAAGAGGCTAGCACCTTAGGCCTATAGTAGGGTATATAAAGGGACTTAGCTATAATTATAAATTATAATTACTATTATTATTTATAATTACTATTATTTATTATACTACTACTTATAAGAGAAAGAAAAAGAAAAAATAAGAATAATACCTAAGGTAAACCTATATTAGCCCTTAGCTAATTCTACCCCTTTTAAGTCTTTTATAGTTATTTAAAAGGGTAGGCTTTATAAGCTACTTTTAAGGCTATTATAATTTACTTTAAAAACCTTAGGCACTTCTTTTTAAAGTATATAGTTAAACTACCTTTATTATTAGCTTAACTCTCCCTTATTCTCTCTTATTTAATTAAATTTTATACTACTTTTTATATATTACTATATCTCTTTTATATATATATTAATATCTTAAAATTAAAGGAGAGCTAAGTTAAACTTATAAAGGTAGAGATAATACTTTTAGTTACCTTATTCTCTTTTACTTACTTTTTTTAAGCTATAAGCACCTTTTTAACCTTTACTTTATATAAAAAGAATCTTTTTAGCTATAAATATAGTTAATTCTTAAGTTAGCTTTAAGGGGAAATAACTTATAAAAAGATAATTTTTACCCTATTTAATATATTTATAGTAAAGTTTAATAGGGTTTATAATTAAGTTAGCTATAATACTATATTAAGCTTAACTTAAATTTACTTACTTTTTTAATTAAAATAATATTTTATAATCTCTTTAAACTATATAAAATAAGAATAATAAAGCTAAGTATAGATAGTGCCCTTAAATAATATTAGCCTTATACTAATATAAGATTAATAAAGGGACTTATTAGCTTTAAAGGGGGGTTATCTTTCTTTTTTTTATTAAGTATTTTTTAAAGGGAGAAGTTAATAAAAATTAACTAAGATTATAGTAGTTTTACTAAAATAATATTAACTAAGAGGTAATTTATAAATAAAAAGGATAATTAAAGAAGGAAAGAGAAAAAAGAGAAGGTTAAAGACTTAAGAGAAAAGCCTTTATTTATCTTTTTAGCTACCTACCCCTATATAACCTTATTATTAAACCTTATAGCTATTAACTAGCTACTTTACTAATTTAAACTAAACTTCTTAATTTAAATAAAGGCTAAGTTAATACCTTATTAACCTTAATAAGACTTTAAATTCCCTTATATTACTATTAAACCTAATTTATTCCTTACTATTTAATAGCTTATATTAATTAAGAATAAGCTAAATAAGTAAGCCTAAGAGATTAGTTAATATAAACTAACTTATACTACTGCTAACTTAGAACCTTATTAGCCTATATAAATTCCTTAGAACTACTATTAATTAAATATAGATCCTACTTATACCTAAACCTTTTATTCTACTTTTTAATAATTATTACTATACTTAGCTTAATAGGTAATATACTTTACTTCTATAGCTAAAACTACCTTAGAGCCTATATAGGCCTTAGTAGATATATAAATATATAGTGTATAGGTTTTCCTCCTTATATTAGGGTTTTTTTTATATAGATTAGTAAGATAAGGTACTAAATAGCGGCTGCTACCAGCTGTCTAAGGTAATTTAATAAATAAATAAATATATTAAAATATTTATATTATTTAAGAATTTAAAAACTAAAGTAAAGTAAATTATTTTAAGTTTTTTATATAAAAGTATAATATATAATAGAAATAGTATTAAGAATATAAAGAACCCTTATAAAACCTTTATAGGTATAGGTTAGGTAGTAGCTATTTTACTTTTAAATATTAAATAGGCTTTTTATTTATTAATAAAGGCTTAAGCTTACTATATTATTTATATAAATAATTTAATAGTAAGTATTATATATATTAGTTATTTATAGTAAACTATATTAAAGGCTATAAAGATACTTAGTTAAAAAAGTAATATAATTCTATTATAGTACTATATTATTTTTATAGCTTTTATTAAAATATTAAGGGCTACCTTAATAAAGTAGTTTATTTTATTACTTATTTAAAGATTAAAAAGAGTGCCTTCTTTCTTAAATATATAAGTAATTTATACTACTACTACTTAAAGGATTTTACCTATTATATTTAAAAGAGAAATAAAATACTATACTTTTATATATTATATCTTTAAAAGGGTTTTTTTAAGCTTATATAAGATAACTACTTTAGCTTTTTAAAATAGTTTTAGGTAGTATTTAGCTTAGTAATATATATTAAAAAAGGTAGCTAAAGTATAAGCTAAAGGTTTATTATATATTTTTAAGAACCCTACTAAAAGCTTATTAAGTTTAAGTGCTTTTTAATTTAATAGCTATTTAAGAATGTTATAGATTTTATTTATTATAAATTTATTTTTATTAAGAAATACTATAAAATTAAGGTAGGTGCTAAGGTTATTTAAAAGGTTATTTATTTTTACTATAAATATTAGGAAATATTAGTTAAAAAAAGCTTTAGTCTTACTTTAATAAGTATATTATAATATTTAAAATTTATCTATATTTTAGTATAAGGGTAGAATTTATTAGGTTTTTAATAATAATTTACTTCTTAGTTTAGCTTATTATTTAAGCTTTTAAAGGCTCCCTTTACTTATTATTACCTTTACTACTATTCTTTATTAAAAGCTATATTACTTATTATATATAATATAGTCTTAATATACTATTACCTTAAATATAGCCTTTTAGTTTACTAAAGTATATTAATAAGCTATTATTTTTAAGCTTTATAAGTATTTTAAACTATCTTTTTTATCTTAAGGTTCTACTATAGTTATATATAAGGACTAATATAAGGTTCTTTTAGTATTATAGTTATAGTAATAATATTAAGTTTTACTATAAGCTATTTAATAAATATATTTATATAGCTTATATATACTAAAGAGAAAAAAAAGTTATTAAAGTAAAGCTAATATATTACTTTAGTAAATATAAAGTCTTTATTTATATAATACTATTTAAATTAATATTTTATAAATAAAGGGTTAGTATTTTTAGTATTAATATAAATAAGCTATAGTATATAATTAAAATTAGTAAGGTTATACCCCCTTAAAAACTATAATACTATATTTATAAATATCTATATATAATTAATAATACTATCCTTTTTACTTTAAGTTCTTTATATTATTTCCCTTTAAAGTATAGTAAGTTTAAGCTATTATTACTTTATAATTATAAATAGTATTTTACTTTTTAGTAATATATATTTATAATTATTTTATAATAAATAATATTAATTAAAGTTTTTAATAAAAATATTATAAAGCTATATAAGCTTTTTTAAAAGTATATAAAAGAGAGATATTTAGTTTTATTTATAGTTAAAGAAGTAAATGAAGTATATATTAGTATTTTATAGTATAATTATATATTAGTTAATATTTATTTATATTATTTATAACTTAAAACTATAGTAGTAGTAAATATATATAGCTATATAATTACTTTAAGCTATTAACTAATAAAGTTTAAAACTTAAGTTAAAAGGTAGTTTACTACTTTTATTAAGTTTTTAAAGTATAACTATATTAGTTTTAAGCTAAGCTTTAAAAGCTATATAAACTAAGTAGGTTTTCTTCTATATATTTTAGTATATAACTTATATAATTATTTATTTATTAAATTACCTTAGACGGCTGGTAGCAGCTGCTATCTAGTACCTTATCTTACTAATCTGTACAGAAAAAACCCTAGTGTAGGGAGAAAAACCTATATACTACGCATTTATATATCTATTAAGGCCTATATAGGCCTTAGGGTAGTCTTAGCTATAAAAGTAAAGTGCGCTACCTATTAAGCTATATATAGCAGTAGTTACTAAAAGGTAGAATAGAAAGGTTTAGGCATAAGTAAGATTTATATTTAATTAATAGTAATTTTAAGGAATTAGTAGAAGCTAATAAGGTCCTAAGTTAATGTTAATATAAGTTAGACTATATTAATTAGTCTCTTAAGCTTATTTATTCTACTTATCCTTAATTAGTATAAGCTATTAAATAATAGGGAATAAGTTAGGTTTAATAGTAATATAAGGGAATCTAAAGTCTTATTAGAGTTAATAAGGCATTAACTTAGCCTTTATTTAGGTTAAGGAGTTTAGTTTAAATTAGTAAAGCAGTTAGCTAGTAGCTATAAGGTTTAATAGTAAGGTTATATAAAGGTAGGCAGCTAGGAAGATAAATAAAGGCTATCCCTTTAAGTTTTTAGCCTTCTCTTTTTTCTCTTTTCTCTTTAATTATCCCTTTTATTTATAAGTTACCCTTTAATTAATACTATTTTAGTAGAACTACTATAGCCTTAGTTAATTTCTACTAACTCCTCCCCTTAAAAAATACCTAATAAAAGAAATAAAAAAAACCCCCTTTTAAAGCTAATAAGTCCCCTTATTAGTTTTATATTAGTATAAGGCTAATGTTATTTAAGGGCACTACCTACACTTAGCCTTATAAACCCTATTTTATATAGTTTAAAGAGATTATAAAACGTTATCTTAATTAAAAAAGTAAGTAAATTTAAGTTAGGTTTAATATAGTATTATAGCTAACTTAATTATAAACCTTACTAAACTCTACTATAAATGTATTAAGTAAGGTAAAAATTATACTTTTATAAGTTATTTCTCTTTAAAGCTAACTTAAGGCCTAACTATATTTATAGCTAAAGAGGTTCTTTTTATTTAAAGTAGAGGTTAAAAAGGTATTTATAGCTTAAAAGAAGTAAGTAAGAGAGAATAAAGCAACTAAAAGTATTATCCCTACCCTTATAAGTTTAACTTAGCCTCTTTTTAATCTTAAGGTACTAATATATATATAAAAGGGATATAGTAGTTTATAAGAAGTAGTATAAAATTTAATTAAGTAGGAGGGAATAAGGGAGGGTTAGGCTAATAGTAAGGGCAGTTTAACTATATACTTTAAAAAGAAGTGCCTAAGGTTTTTAAAGTAAATTATAGTAGCCTTAGAAGTAGCTAATAAAGCCTACCCCTTTAAATAATTATAAAAGACCTAAGGGGGGTGGGATTAGTTAGGAGCTAATATAGGTTTATTTTAAATACTCTCTTTATTTTTATTTTTTTCTTTCTTTTATAAGTAGTAGTATAATAAATAATAGTAGTTATAAATAATAATAATAACTATAATTTATAGTTATAGCTAAGTCCCTTTATATACCCTACTATAGGCCTAAGATATTAGCCCTTTATATTTATAAAGCATTTAGTAATAGTATAGTAATAGAGCTGCTTTAGCTTAGTTAAGGTGTGTTTTAGCTAAAGGTTAGCTTAGTTTTATATTAGTTTTATTTAGTTCTTACTACTTTATTTACCTTATACTTTTATTTCTTTTTAAGGTAGGTAGCTAATATAAAATAAGGGATATAATTAGTTTTTAGTATTTACTTATTAAAAAAGCCTATAGACTAAGGTATATTAAGAGTAACTTAAATATCTTTATAATTCTAAAGAGGTAGTGCCTTAGGCTTAAATAGTTATAAATAGTTATATTTTAAATATTCTAAGATAATATAGTAATAGTTCTTAAAGTTAAGCTAATAGTAGTAAATAAGTAAGTCTATACTAAGGATATATTAGTTATAAAGAAAGGATTTAAGCTTAATCTTTTTTATATATATTTATATAAAAATAAATAACTTATACTTATTAAGGGGCTTATATAAGTATATAAGCTTTTATATAGTTTTAAAGTTAAGGTCTTACTTAGCTACTATAAAGGTATAGCAGAGCTAATATATATATACTATAGCTCTCTTTTAATATTATTTATTTACTTATTTCTATTTTAGCTTTTTAATAGGGTTAAGTTTATTAAGGTATAGGGGAGAGTAGTGTTAAAAGGGTATAAAAAGGGCTGGTTTAAGGCCTTAATAAGCGCGCTAATAATGTTTTTATTAAAGCTAAGTTATAATTGCTATATAGGCGCCTTAGATTTTTTTTATTATACTATTTATTTTAATTTACTTATAAAAGTATTATACTTAAAAGTTAAGATAAAGGTTAATAAGTAGTATAGCTACTTTAGTTTTTATTAAGGCTTAAGGTATAGCTTTATAAATACTTATAATAATCTAAAGATAGTAAAGTTACTCTTTTTTAAACTCTTTAGCTATATCTTTAGTAACCTTTCTATAGCCTATTAAGGTATAATATATTTTTATATTATATATAACTAAGCTTTAAATAACTTATATATAGAGGATCCTTATATTCTATATAAAGCACCTTTATATTAATACTAAGACTATAGTAAGAGTAAGTTATTACTAAGCTAGTTTTTTTATAACTTTAGATTAGTAAGCCCTTTATTAAAGCTTTTTATATATTTATATCTTAAGAAAGTAAGTAAACTAAATAAGCTAAATAGTTATATTTCTAAGTTAAACTAAAGTTATTATTAGTTAATAGTGTTTAGTAAAGTAAATAAGTTTGCTTTTTTATAAATAAAACTTTAGGCTTAACTTAGTAAACTAATTTTAATAAACCTTTTAAGCTTACTTAAGTTAGGCTTAGTTATCCTTTACTATACACTTATATATAAGGATATTTATATTATTTAAGAACCCTAAAACTAATATAAAATTAACTAACTATAACTTAGTATAAAAGGGGGTAATATATAAAAGGAATAGTATAGAGAAAATAGAGGAACCTTATAAAACCTTAGTAGTTATAAGTATAGTATTAGTAGCCTTACTTTTAAAGTAAAGATATATTATTTTAGTAGTTATAAAAGCTTAGGTTTATACTATTATCTACTTAAGGAGGCTTAAGAATAGTATTATATATATAAGTTAATAGTAATATATAGTATTAAAGGCTATAGAGATATTTAGCTAAAAAAGTAATATAATTCTACTATAATACTATATTATATATATAGCTTTAGTAAGGATACTAAGTGCTACCTTTATTAACTTATTAGCCTTATTTCCTATTTATATATTAAAGAGAGCGCCTCCCTCCTTAGCTATATAAATAATTTAAGTTGCTACTATTACTTTTAAAACCTTACTTATAATACTTAAGAGTAATATTAGCCTTTAAGCTTTAGCCTATTAAAGCTTTTAAGGGAACTTCCTTAGTTTTTATAGTACTATTACTTTTACCTTTTAAAATAAGGCTAAGTAGTGCCTAACTTAATAATAAGTATTAAGTAAATATATTAGTATTTAAGTTAATAGCTTACTATATACCTTAAGGAACCTTACTAAAAGCTTATTAAGTTTAAGTGCCTTTTAGTTAGCTAAGTGCTTTATAACTATATAAATTTTATTTTTATTAAATTTTTTTAAGTTTAAAAATATAGTAATATTAAGATAAGCTCTTAAGTCTTTTAGTATATTATTAGTATAGGTATAAAATAAAGGAAAGAACTATTTTATAAATACTACTACTTTTTTATTATAGAAATATACTTAAAAGGTTATATTACCCTTGCCTTAAAGTAGGGTTAGTACTTATTAAGTGTTAAGAAAGAGGCTACTATAAAGATATATCTATTATTTTAGTTTCTATAAAATAGGCTACTTAATAGTTGCTAATTAAGTAAGGTATTTTTAAGTGCTATATTACTTTTTATAAACTACTTAGAATTAAGTCTTAGCTACTTTAGTAATAGTTTACTAATTTATATTAGTTTTAATTACTCTTTAATAATATTAAGCTCTCTTTATCTTTTAAACTACCTTCTTAACTCTTATATTTTACTATAGCTACTAATAAAGCTTACCTTAAAGGTTTCTTAAGGTTAATTTTCTAGTAATTTATTAAAGCTTACCTATTAACTAATTTATAAATAAGTTAATCTCTTTAAGGGTGTTTAATAGCTCCTTAAGGTAGTTATAATAGAGCTAATATATAGCCTTATTAAATATAATATTATTATTTATAAATACTTAGCTAAACCTAAGGTTCCTATTTTTTAGTTAATATATTTCTATCTTAATATAAATAAGCTATAGAATATAGTTAAACCTACTTAGATTAAAGCTTTTAATAAATTTAATAAGTAGGTTAGGGGTAGCTTAAGTATAGTTAATTATATTACTTTATTAGCCTTAGGTTTACTAAGTTATCTTACCTTAAAAGGTAATAAGCCTAAGTTACTATTAAGTTATAAGTATTAAGAGGGTATTATAGCTTAAGGAGGTATATTTATACTTATTTTATAGTAGGTAGTATTAGTTAAAATCCTTAATAAGTATAGTTTAATCCTTTAAAAAGGCTAATATAAGTTTATATAAAGGTATAGTTTAGTTATATTTAAAGTTAAGAGAGTATATAAAGTAGATTTTTATATCTTATAAAGTAATAAAGTATTAATCTATTCTATACTAAGTTATCTATAATTTAGGGCTATATTTCTAATATATATATATAGCTATCTTACCTTTATATATAGTAAGTTAGTAATAGCCTAAGCTTAAAGTAAGGGGTAATTAATTAAGACTATATAGTTCTTATATTACTACTATATTAGTTCTAAGCTAAGCGCTTAGTATTATATATACTAAGTATATCTTCTTTTATATATTTTAATATAATACCTTTATTATAGAAAGGTAATAAGTTAGTTACTATATTTAGCTAACCCTTTAGTAAGAATAGGTTAAAGGCTTAAATAGTTATTTATTATATTATATTACTAAATTACTAAAGCTAATAAAGAAAGTTACGCCTTAATAGTTTAGTTCCTACTCTCTTAAGGGCACCTAACTTATTTTTAAGGCAACTTTTTATAAGCTATAAAGCTACTTACCCTTTTATAATAGCTATAGCTTTTAACTTTAGTTTAGCCTTTTTATTCTATACTATTTAAGATAGTAAAAGTATATAGCCTTACTAAATAAGCTACTTTAGCTTAAGCTTATTACTTATTTATTATAGTATAAAGTTAGAAGTAAGCTAAGTGCTTATTAAAGTAGTTAAAATAACGTTTATAAGTATTGCTTATAAGGGTTAAGTATAATTATTCTCCCTTCTTATATTAATTAGCTATATAGTAGCTATACCTTAGGGTAGCCTTATAGTATATTATAATATAATTAAATTTATAGCATTTATAATACTATTTAAAGTAAATAGTATTATTATATAGTTTAGCATTAAATATCTTAGCTTTATAAATTACTTTAACTTAATATAAGTAGTTAGCTATATTTACTCTATTAACGCTTATAATAAGGGGAGCTATATTAAAAGTACTATATAGTTTTTAAGTTATAACCCTAACTATTCTAAGGCTATTAATAGTAGTAAGGGCCTTTATAATATCTTTTTTTAATTAGTTTTAGTAAAGGTAGTTAAGGAATCCCTTAATAATTATACTAAACACTTAGTATTAAAGGGTTATATTTAGTTTAAATATATATTAAACCTAATCCTTACTTATTAAGTAAGGTTTAGCTAAGTCTTTAAATATTATAATAATATCCCTACTATAAAAGTACCTTATAGCTATAGTATATTTAATACTAATAGCTATATTAATAGTAGTAATAATATCTTTTAAGGACTTAGTTTTAAAAAGCTTATTAATAAAAGGCCCTTTAATAAGGACTTTATAGTATACTTAAGATAGCACTATTAAAGTAACTAGCTAATAGGCAGATCCTTAGCTAAAAGGGGTTATATTAATAGCAGTAGTTATTTTATAAGCTATAATAAAAGCTTAAGAGATTTCTAAGTTAGTTTTAAGTTAAATTACCTTTTTAATAGCTTTTTTAATAGTTTTCTTAAGGTTCTTTATTATAATTAGTTTAAAGGTATTAATAGTACTATAGTAAGTATATATTATTTCTATATTTAAGTAGGAGAGATAAAAGTCTTAAATCCCTTTTAGTAAGCTTATATTAAATAGCTTAACAATCTTATTATAATCCTTATATAAATATACTAGCGCCTTATTTTAACTTATAATAAGCTTAGAATTAACTTAAGAGATAGTTATATTATTATTATTATTAGCCTTTATATTTAAGTAGTAGTAACTCTATAAAAGGCTATAATTCCTAGTATTAATATCTATTAGTATTACACTACCTATTACGCCTATGCTCTAAGACTAATATAGTATTAGGGAGGGGGGTAAATAGGCTTAATAAAACGTTTTATTAACTTTTTAAGCGGTTTAGAGTTGATTCCGCAGCGCTGTCGCAGTGCGGGCGAATTCCACTTATATAATTATATTTATTAGTTAAAAAAGGTATTAGTTTTTATTAATAATACCTTTATTATAAAAATACTATAGTTTTATAAAAAAGCCTTAATAGCTTTTCTTAAGTAAAGAAGAGGTAGTATAATAATAGAGTTTTTATTAGCTATTATTAAGTAGCTACCTTATAAATAGCTAATATATTTTTATAGTAATACCTTATAGAAAAATATAAAGTTAGCTAATTTTTTTTTACCTTTTATTACTTTAGTTTATTCTTTAGTTTTTAGTTTAACTAAAGTAATAAAAATATTAAGTTAATTTAAGTATATAATATAAGCCTTAGTTTATTACTTATTAATAGTTTTATAACTCTTTAATTATACTAAGTAAGAATTTAAGTAGTTTATATAGTATTTCTATATTACTTTTATAAAAGCTAAGTAATTACTTTTATTATTATAGTATATAGCTATATAGTAGCTATAGTATAAAGCTAATATATAGTATACTATTATATAACTATATTTTAAGTATTAATAGTATTAATAGAAGTAAAAGGCTTTATTATAAGGTTTAGCTTTAAATATTTCTACTTTATATATAATTCTACTATAGTATAGTTTATTAGCTATATTAATATTATTAATACCTATAATTAAGGGTGCTTATATAAAGGTTTTATATAGTTTTCATACTACTACCCTTATAATTATATATTTATTAATATTAGTTAAATTACTTATAATAGTTTCTTTTATAGTATTTTAAATATAGTAAATAAATAAGCCTTTAATAATAATTTATTTATTATTTATTTATTAAATTACCTTAGACAGCTAGTAATAGCTGCTATTTAGTATCTTATCTTACTAATCTATATAAGAAAAACCCTAGTATAGGGAGAAAAACCTATATACTATATATTTATATATCTACTAAGGCCTATATAGGCCTTAAGGTAGTTTTAGCTATAGAAGTAAGGTATGCTACTTATTAAGCTAAGTATAGTAATAGTTATTAAAAAATAGAATAGAAGGTTTAGGTATAAGTAGGATTTATATTTAATTAGTAATAGTTTTAAGGAGCCTATATAGGCTAATAAGGTTTTAAGTTAATATTAGTATAAGTTAGTTTATATTAATTAGTTTCTTAGGCTTATTTAATTAGCTTATTCTTAATTAGTATAAGCTATTAAATAGTAAGGGATAAGTTAGGTTTAATAGTAATATAAAGGAATCTAAAGTTTTATTAAGGTTAATAAGGCATTAACTTAGCTTTTATTTAGGTTAAAGAGTTTAGTTTAAATTAATAAAGTAGCTAGTTAATAGCTATAAGATTTAGTAATAAGGTTATATAAAGGTAAGTAGTTAAAAAGATAAATAAAGGCTTTTTTCTTAAGTTTTTAGCCTTCTTTTTTTTCTTTTTTCTTTTTTAATTATCCCTTTTATCTATAAATTACCCTTTAGTTAATACTATTTTAATAGAACTACTATAGTTTTAGTTAATTTTTATTAACTCTTCTTTTAAAAGATACTTAATAAAAGAAAGAAAAATAATCCCTTTTTAAAGCTAATAAGTCCCTTTATTAGTCTTATATTAATATAAAGTTAATATTATTTAAAGGTATTACTTATACTTAGCCTTACTATCCTTATTTTATATAGTTTAAAGAGATTATAAACTATTATTTTAATTAAAAAAGTAAGTAAATTTAAGTTAGGTTTAATATAGTATTATAGCTAATTTAATTATAAACTTTACTAAACTTTATTATAAATATACTAAATAAAGTAAAAATTATTCTTTTATAAGTTATTTCCTTTTAAAATTAACTTAAAGCTAAACTATATTTATAGTTTAAAAAATTCTCTTTATATAAAGTAAAGGTTAAAAAGGTACTTATAGCTTAAAAAAAGTAAATAAAAGAGAATAAGGTAATTAAAGGTATTATCTCTACTCTTATAAGTTTAACTTAGCCTTTTTTTAATCTTAAGGTATTAATATATATATAAAAGAAATATAATAGTATATAAAAAGTAATATAAAATTTAATTAAGTAAAAGGAAATAGGGAAGGGTTAAGCTAATAATAGAGATAGTTTAACTATATATTTTAAAAAGGAGTACTTAAGGTTCTTAAAGTAAATTATAATAGCTTTAAAAGTAGCTAATAAAGCCTATTCTTTTAAATAACTATAAAAGACCTAAAAAGGGTAGGATTAGCTAAGAGCTAATATAAGTTTATTTTAAATACTTTTCTTATTTTTATTTTTTCTTTTTCTTTCCTTTATAAATAGTAGTATAATAAATAATAGTAATTATAAATAATAATAATAATTATAATCTATAATTATAGTTAAGTCCCTTTATATACCTTATTATAAGCTTAAGGTGCTAGCCTTTTATATTTATAAAGTATTTAGTAATAGTATAGTAATAAAGCTACTTTAGCTTAGTTAAAGTATATTTTAGCTAAGGATTAGCTTAGTCTTATATTATTTTTATTTAGTTCTTACTACTTTATTTACTTTATACTTTTATTTTTTTTTAAAGTAAGTAGTTAATATAAAATAAGGGATATAATTAGTTTTTAGTATTTACTTATTAAGGAAGCTTATAAACTAAGGTATATTAAAAGTAACTTAAATATCTTTATAATTTTAAAAGGGTAGCGCCTTAAGCTTAAATAGTTATAAATAGTTATATTTTAAATATTCTAAGATAATATAGTAGTAGTTCTTAAAGTTAAGCTAATAGTAGTAAATAAGTAAGTTTATACTAAGGATATATTAGTTATAAAAAAAGGATTTAAGCTTAATCTTTTTTATATATATTTATATAAGGATAAATAACTTATACTTATTAAAGGGCCTATATAACTATATAAGCTTTTATATAGTTTTAAAGTTAAGGTTTTACTTAGCTACTATAAGGGTATAGTAAGGCTAATATATATATACTATAGCTCTCTTTTAATACTATTTATCTACTTATTCCTATTTTAGCTTTTTAGTAGGGTTAAGTCTATTAAGGTATAAGGGGGGGTAGTGTTAGAGAGGCATAAAGGGGGCTAGTTTAAAGCCTTAATAGGCGTATTAGTAATATCTCTATTAAAGCTAAGTTATAATTACTATATAGGCGCCTTAGATTTTCTCTACTATACTATTTGCTTTAATTTACTTATAAAAGCATTATACTTAAAAGTTAAGGTAGAGGTTAATAAGTAGTATAGCTACTTTAGTTTTTACTAAGGCTTAAGGTATAGCTTTATAAGTACTTATAATAATCTAAAGATAGTAAAGTTGCTTCTTTTTAAACTTTTTAGCTATACCTTTAGCAACCCCCCTATAGCTTATTAAGGTATAGTATATTCCTATATTATATATAACTAGGCTTTAAATAACCTATATATAAAGGATTCTTATATCTTATATAAGGCACCCTTATATTAATACTAAGACTATAGTAAGAGTAAGTTATTACTAAGCTAGTTTCCCTATAACTTTAGATTAATAAGTCTTTTATTAAAGCTTTCTATATACCTATACCCTAAGAAAGTAGGCAAATTAAATAAGTTAAATAGTAGTGTTTCTAAGTTAAACTAAGGTTATTATTAATTAGTAGTATTTAGTAAAGTAAATAAGTTTACTCTTTTATAAGTAAAATTTTAAGCCTAACTTAATAGACTATTTTTAGTAGACCTCTTAAGCTTACTTAAGTTAGGCTTAATTATCCTTTACTATACGCTTATATATAAGAATATTTATATTATTTAAGAACCTTAGAATTAATATAGAATTAACTAACTATAGCTTAATATAAAAAAGGGTAATATATAAAAGAAATAGTATAGGGAAGATAAGGGAACCCTATAGGACCCTAATAGTTATAAGTATAGTGTTAATAGCTTTGCCTTTAAAATAAAAATAAGCTGCTTTAGTAGCTATAAAGGCTTAGGTTTATACTATTATCTACTTAAAGAGGCTTAAGGAGATTATTATATATATAAGTTAATAGTAGTATATAGTGTTAAAGGCTATAGAGATATTTAGCTAAAAGAGTAATATAGTCTTACTATAGTGCTATATTATATATACAGCCTTAGTAAAGATACTAAGGGCTACCTTTATTAACCTATTAGCTCTATTTTCTATTTATATATTAAGGAGGGCGCCTCCCTTTTTAGCTATATAGATAATTTAAGTTACTACTACTGCTTTTAAAACCTTACTTATAATACTTAAAAGTAATATTAGCCTTTAGGCTTTAGCTTATTAAAGCTTTTAGGGGGACTTCCTTAGTTTTTATAGCACTATTACTTTTACCTTTTAAAATAAAGCTAAGTAATGCCTAACTTAGTAATAAGTATTAAGTAAATACACTAGTATTTAGGCTAATAGCTTACTATATACCTTAAGGAACCTTACTAAGAGCTTATTAAGTTTAAGTGCCTTTTAGCTAGCTAAGTACTTTATAACTATATAAATTTTATTTTTATTAAATTTTTCTAAGTTTAAGAATATAGTAGTATTAAGGTAGGCCCTTAGGTCTTTTAGTATATTATTAGTATAGGCGTAAAATAAGGGAAAGAACTATTTTATAAATACTACTGCTTTTTTATTATAGAAATATACTTAAGAGGTTATATTACCCTTGCCTTAAAGTAAGGTTAGTACCTATTAAGTGTTAAGAGAGAGGCTACTATAAAGACATACTTATTATTCTAATTTTTATAAAATAGGCTGCTTAGTAGTTGCTAATTAGGTAAAGTATTTTTAAGTGCTATATTACTTTTTATAGACTACTTAGGATTAAGTCTTAGCTACCTTAGTAATAGTCTATTAGTTTATATTAGTTTTAGTTACTCTTTAATAATATTAGGCTCTCTTTATCTTTTAGACTACCTTTTTAACTTTTATATTCTACTATAGCTATTAATAAAGCCTACCTTAAAGGTTTCTTAGGGTTAATTTCCTAGCAATTTACTAAAGCTTACTTATTAATTAGTTTATAAATAAGTTAATCTTTTTAGGGGTATTTAATAGCTCTCTAAGGCAGTTATAGCAAAGCTAATATATAGCCTTACTAAATGTAATATTATTATCTATAAATACCTAGCTAAACCTAAGGTTCTTATTTCTTAGTTAATATATTTCTATCTTAATATAAATAAGCTATAGGATATAGTTAAACCTACTTAGGTTAAAGCCTTTAATAAACTTAATAAATAAATTAAAGGTAGCTTAAGTATAGTTAATTATACTACTTTATTAGCCTTAGGTTTATTAGGTTATCTTATCTTAAAAGGTAATAAGCCTAAGTTACTATTAAGTTATAAGTATTAAGAGAGTATTATAGCTTAAAGAGGTGTATTTATGCTTATTCTATAATAAGTAGTATTAGTTAAAGTCCTTAATAAATATAGTATAATCCCTTAAGGAGGCTAATATAAGTTTATATAAAGGCATAGTTTAGTTATATTTAAAGTTAAAAAAGTATATAAAGTAGATTTTTATATCTTATAAGGTAATAGAGTATTAATCTAATCTATACTAAGTTATCTACAATTTAAGGCTGTGTTTTTAATATATATATATAGCTATTCTACCTTTATATATAGTAAGTTAGTAGTAGCCTAAGCTTAGGGTAAGGGGTAATTAATTAGGACTATATAGTTCTTATATTACTATTATATTAGTTTTAGGCTAAGCGCTTAGTATTATATACACTAAGTATATCTTCTTTTATATATTTTAGTATAATACCTTTATTATAGAAAGGTAATAGGTTAGCTACTATATTTAGCTAGCCCTTTAATAGGGATAGGTTAAAGGCTTAGATAGTTATTTATTATACTATATTACTAAATTATTAAAGCTAATAAGGAAGGTTATACCTTAATAGTTTAGTTTCTACTTTCTTTAAGGTGCTTAACTTATTTTTAAGGTAACTTCTTTTAAGCTATAAAGCTACTTACCTTTCTATAATAGCTATAGCTTTTAACTTTAGTTTAACCTTTTTATTCTATACTATTTAGAATAGTAAAAGCATATAGCTTTACTAAGTAGGCTGCTTTAGCTTATATCTATTACTTATTTATTATAATATAAAGTTAGGACTAAGCTAAGTGCCTACTAAAGTAGTTAAAGTAATATTTATAGGTATTACTTATAAGGGCTAAGTATAATTATTCTCTCTCCTTATATTAATTAGCTATATAGCAGCTATACCTTAAGGTAGCCTTATAATATATTATAATATAGCTAAATTTATAGTATTTATAGTACTATTTAGGGTAAATAGTATTATTATATAGTTTAGTATTAAATATCTTAGCTTTAAAAACTACTCTAACTTAATATAAGTAATTAGCTATATTTACTTTATTAATATTTATAATAAGGGGAGCTTTATTAAAGGTGCTATATAGTTTCTAAGTTATAACCCTAACTATTCTAAGGCTATTAGTAGTAGTAAGGGCTTTTATAATATTTTTCTTTAATTAGTTTTAGTAAAGGTAGTTAAGGAATCCCTTAATAATTACGCTAAATACTTAGTATTAAAGGGTTATATTTAGTTTAAATATATATTAGACTTAGTCCTTACTTATTAAGTAAGGTTTAGCTAAGTCTCTAAATATTATAATAGTATCTTTATTATAGAGGCGCCTTATAGTTATAGTATAGTTAGTATTAATAGCTATATTAATAGTAATAATAATATCTTTTAAGGACTTAGTCTTAAAGAGCTTATTAATAAAGGGTCCTTTAATAAGGACTTTATAGTATACCTAAGGTAGCACTACTAAGGTAATTAGCTAATAGGCAGATCCTTAGCTAAAAGGGGCTATATTAATAGCAGTAGTTATTTTATAAGCTATAATAGAAGCCTAAGAGGTTCCTAAGTTAGTCTTAGGCTAGATTGCTTTTTTAATAGCCTTTTTAATAGTTTCCTTAAGGTTCTTTATTATAATTAGTCTAAAGGTGTTAATAATACTATAGTAAGTATATATTATTTTTACATTTAGTTAGAAGAGGTAAAAGTCCTAAATCTCTTTTAGTAAGCCTATATTAAATAGCTTAATAATCTTATTATAATTCTTATATAAGTATACTAGCGCCTTATCCTAACTTATAATAGGCTTAGAATTAACTTAAAGGGTAGTTATATTATTATTATTATTAGTCCTTATATTTAAGTAATAGTAACTCTATAAAAGGCTATAATTCTTAGTATTAATATCTATTAGTATTACACTACTTATTATACCTACGCTCTAAGACTAATATAGTATTAGGGAGGGGGGTAAATAGGCTTAATAAAACATTTTATTAACTTTTTAAGCGGTTTAGAGTCGATTCTGCAGCGCTGTCGCGGTGTAGGCGAGTTTGTTTATACTTAATTATAAGGAGTAAAAGCTAGGTAATAACTAAATTAAAGCATAAATTATAGCAAAAAATCTATAAGAAAACCTATATATTTCTGCTTAATATTTTAAGATATAGTTTTAGTCTTTCTTTAAGTAAGTCCTTAAGCCTAAGTTTAGTATCTAAGAATATTAGTATTACTATAAATAGCAGTCTAAAGGCAGCCCTTACACTTATTGCCTCTTTTAGGTTAAAAATACCCTTAGCACTAATCTTAGTAATAAAGATCTATAATATATATTTATTAAACTTTAGAGGTAGTATATTAATACCTTTAATCCCTACCCTAAATAGGTTAAACATTAGTATAGAGGTAATAATCTATTAATTTTACTAATATAAAACCCTACCTTTAGCAACTTAGTTAATATAATTAATTGCATATAGTATTATAACTATATAAATGCTTACTATTAGCGCTATAAGCAACTACTAAATAGGAGGCTTTTTAAGGAAACCTATTGCTAGTTTTACTTCCCTAGATTTTATTATAATAAGCTAATTATTATAATATCTATAAATCTGCAATTTCTCACCTTTAATAATGTTTAGAATAATATTTTTTTAAATAACTTTAACTAAATAATTATGCTTTTATAGCTTACTAATATTAACTTTACGCTTTTGTAGAATAATAGTATATAGAGCTATATTAAGACTATCTAAGAGGAAATGCTAGCTGCATACAAAATGTGTGTGATAGGCATCTTAGGCTAAATGCCTAAGATATAAGGCTATATATTAGGGCATTATAGACTAAGGGTTTTAGCTAAAGTGGGACTAAGGAATTCTATAATATTTAACACTGCCCTTATAGCTAAATAATAAGCTTATATAAACTATATATAAATTCTATTTCTTTAAAAGGAAGATAATCTACTTAAGCTATTATACTATAGTTAATTATATACCTATAGCTTTATATTAGCTGCTTATTATAGTATTTATAATAATGCTATTAGTAAAGAAGGTAAAAGAAAAATAAGAAAAAGTAGGGTTTCTCTATAAAACTTAGTTTTTAGCTAACTAAAAGTTAATAACTTATAGTTATCTATATACTATAGTTTAGATATATTAAATATCTTTAGGTTTAAAGATAGTATAAAAGGTAAGGCTTTTATAACTAATTAAGCTAATATTACTAATATTAAAAGGGAATTAGTAAGAAGTAAGGATATACTAAAGTTACTATATATAGAGCCTAAAGAGTTATATTAAGGAGATTTTAAGGAAATCCCTTAATATTATTTAGTGCTATAAAAGCTGCCTTTATAGCTATATATAATATTCTTATAAAGTTAATATATTTTTTATAGTAAAGGCCTTTTATAAGGCTATTAGTAATTATTTAATTAGTACTAATATATTTAAGGCAAAAGAGGCTATTATAAACTCTTTATATAATCTATTTATATTATAGGTTAATATGTTATATACAGCTATAATACTTCTTATTTAATATATTTACCTTTACATTTTAGCTATTAGTAAATAGTAATAGTAGGTAAAATTAATTAAAGCTAAAGTCTTTAATAATTTAAAATACCTAAGTTATAAATAATACTATTAGCGTAAGATTAAGAAATTCTGCCTTAATAGTGCTTAAAGCTATAAGAGCTTATTACTTTAAAGATTATAATATTAGTTTATTATTAATAAGCATAACGTAGCCTATAGTAGAACGCCTAGTATTAAGATAATTTATATAAAAGGCATTACTATATCTAAAGATACAAAAAGTTTAATTATAAGTACCTTAGGTTAATTTACTACCTAAGATAATGCTTAGGTTAGTTATCCCTTTTAAGTATTACTAAAGGTGCTTTTAAAGATTATAATAGATTTACTTTAGCACTAAATTTATAGTACTAAGCCTATTTACTATAAATATAATATTTAGCCTTATATATATAAAGAGCTAATTAAAACACTTAACCTTACTTTGCTAATTTATAAGGTTTTTAATAGTCTTAAGGTTTTTTTAATTTAGAGGGATTTCTACCTTAGGCTTTTAAAGTGTATAAGTAGAAGCAAAGTTAAAGATTTTAAAGCACTTAATAATAGATTCTATATATTTTTTTTAGTAAAGGAGTATAGTCTTTTAGTTATACTCCTATATAAATTATATACTAAGGAATATATAGACTATATTAAGGCGCTTTATTTTATATTAGGTTTTTAAAAGATTAAGGATTATGCTAATTAGTAAGTTTAAGGGTACTATAATAATAATATTATTAATATAAAGAAGTAAGAAAATATTATTATTATATATAAAAATATAGAGCTTACTTAAAAGTTAGTAAAAGCTATGTTTTATAAGCTTATTAAAGATATTATTAAGCTACTAAAGTAGTAATATTAAAAGACTATAAAGTACTTAATTAAGATAGTAAACTCTGCCTATACTATTGCTATAACCTTAAGGCTACTAAATAAAAACCTTAGTTTATACTTTTATATTTAGAAAGGTATTAATAGTATTATATTATTACTACTCTAGGTTTAGAATAGTAACTATTATATAAAAAATATATAAAGAGACTAAATAAGTAACTATAGTATATAGGTCTTTTACTTTAAAAACCTTAGTATTTTAGTTACTATAAACTACTTAATAAGCTTTTAAATAAGGTAGTTCTTTAATAGAGTATTTAATAGTATAAACTTAGTAGCTATTAAAGATTACTACATTTTTTAGTAGTAGAATAAGATATTAGCTATCTTTCTATTATATTTTTTTAAGCTTTTTAAGCTTAGTAAAGCGCTAAAAGGTTTAGTAGTTAAGAAGGTCTTTAGCTTAAAACTAATTAAATAGTATTAGGATTAGTGTATTTATAATATTTATAGCTTATATTATTATTATATAATATAACAGATTTATATTATTGTTTAGCTTATAGATATTATCTTTATAGTATTAAATTAAGGCATTTACAGCGTTTAGTGTGTAAAAAGCGTGTTTTTTACTATATATAGTGATGTATAAATAGTTCTTATAGACACTAATATATAATAAGCGTTGTGTATTAGTTACTACTAAGCTTTAACTTTAGCTAACAGACCTTAAGGTGCTTAAATGTGTTTTTTATGCTTATTGTAATGGATTTAAGCTTTAGGCTCGGATCCTAAGCGCTCCCTCTATAGGCCCTTTATAGGCCTATAGGGCTTGCTTAGAGTCGCCCTTACGCACCTATATTGTATATAAGCTAGATATATAGCAGAGGGGAGAAGGGCTTCCTCCTTCTCCTCTAAGAATATTAATAATACTATTATTACTAAAAAGCAGTAGCCTTTTAAGCTAAACTATAATAATTAATATCCTTTACCTTTTTAATAAACGTAGGGATTATAATAAATCTAAATTAAGGCAATAATATAATGCTTTTAAAAGGTATATAAGAACTTTAGTACCTTTAGGAGAGGGTTATATAGTAAGACATATAGCTAGAAAATATATGCCTTTAAGTAGCTGTAGTAGGCGCACTGCCTTACAATATTACACTAGCTTTATATAATATAATACTAGGTAGGCCTTAGTAAAAGCAGCCTAAATATAAGCTGCTTCTAATAGGGACCCCTTATAATAGTAATAAGGCCTCCTTTTAGGCCTAGTAAAGCTTAATAGTATATAAGCTTAAGGCTAATTCTAATTTTATTAGTAGTAACTATAATAAATAGTTTCTAATCTATTAGAACTTAAGGCTAAAGATTTAGGCTTAGGTTGCCCTTTTCTTTAAGTTAGGATATACCTTTATATATACCTTAGGGTGATTCCTTGCCTACCTTAATAGTATATTTATAGACCCTTATTAGAAGGAACGCACAGTCTTAGAGCTAAATTAGCTTAAATAGCGCGTTAATAAACGCTTTATAGACTTTTATATTTATTTTAAATAAAAGCTAGTCTTAGTAGAAGGTATTAATTAGGTAGATATAGTAAAGCTATCTAAACTTTATATAGCCCTTAATAAATAAATATAGGACTGCTATATAGGTTATAACATCCCTTATAATAACTACTATAAGGCTATTAAATATTACTATAGTATTACACTTAATATTAACTTATACTGCCTTAAGGAATGCATTAAGGTAAAGCGTTTTAGCTATACTAGCTGTAATAAGGATAGTAATATAAAAATAACTAGTATTAACTTAGCCTCCTTCTTAGTAATAATAGGTAAAAAGGGGAAGTTAAGGAAGAAGGCAGCTAAAAATAAGATTAGTTTTTTAATAAAGGCTAAGTAGGCTAAGTAAGTAATACTAAAGGTGTGTTAATAGCAGAGGTAGGTAGGTTAATACCTTTACTATAGAGTTATTAGGCACCTTATTTAGTAGTGTTACCTCCTACTACTAAATCGCCTAGTAGATATAGTAGTAGTATAGGTCTATAAAGTCTTTAAGAAAGATATAATAAGTAAGTTTAGTAGCTTTAATTTAAAAAAAAACAGCCTTACTATTTAAGTCTTAGTAATAGGGGCAATAGTAGCGTTGCCTATTACACTAACTACTATATAGACTAGTTATAGTAGGAGTATAGTAAGATAAAATAGAATATAAAATTACTACCTTTTTTTATCCTACTCCTTTATAATAGTCTCTCTTTCCTTTAAACTTAAGTTAATAGTAGGTGTAATAGCTTTACAGTTATAAGTAAGAAGGTTATATAGTAGCTTAGTCTTACCTACATTTACTTACTATATATATATAGTATTACTATAGCTATAGAAACTTCTAACTTAGTTTAAGGGGCTACTATAATATAGCTATATATTATATATTTAGTTTGCTTTTAGGCAGATATTAATAGTTAAGTCTTCCCTATAGCTACCTATATAGTCCTAGGGTTATCCTACAACTGCATTTTAGGTATACTATAGCTATTATATAATAGAATTAAACTATATATAGTATAATATCGCTTAGTAGTAGGTGCGCGCCTTAGATTAGAAATTAAGGCCTTTAATATATAAAAAGTGCAACACCCTACCTTAGCTATCTTAGGCTTTATTTATGCTAGCTTAGCGTATAGGGCAGCGAAGATATAGATAAATATATCCCTTATAGTTACTAGCCTTTGCAAGATAACGTCTATCCTATTAGCATCTATAAGCTTGCTAATCCTAGATAAGGTAGCTATCTTAGAATAGCTTTTAGTAAAGCTTTAGGACTTTATAAACCTCTTTAGTAAGGAAAATACTAGCGCACTGCCCCTTTATTAAGGCTAGTTAAACTACTATATTTACTTATACTAGAACCCTAATAGGTTAGTGCTAAAGCTCCCTTAGGCACTTTTATATAATATACTATAGAACTAGCTACTAGAGATTTAAAAATAGATTATAAAACTAATAAATAAAGGGTAGATCTAAGCCTCTTCCTTATTAGCCGTAGCCCTTATACTTTTAGTTTAAAAGGTAGGAGGCAGTTAGCGGTTTTATATAAACTACTATATATTAAATAAGGTTATAGACTAAGACTACTACTCGCTGTTGCTTATTAAGGAGACTTTACGCTCCTTTACTAAGGCTTAGTGGTTTATAAAGCTAGATATTTACGCTACTTTCTATTAGATTTATATAGCTAAAGGGGATAAATATCTAATAGCCTTTTGTATACGCTTTAGCTTATTTAAATAGCTAGTGTGCTTATTTAGCTTAGTAGGTGCGCTAGTAACGTTTTAGCGCTATATTAATAGTACTTTAAGGGATGTATTAAGGGACTATATAACTGCTTACCTTAATAATATCCTTATTTACTCTAGTAGCTTATATAAGAACTATACTTAGCGGACTTAGGAAATCCTCCTTTACCTTAAATAGGTAGGTTTACACCTTAACATTACTAAGTGCGCTTTTAGGGTAATAAAGGTTAAGTACCTAGGGTTTATTATTTAAGCTAAACGTATAGTGTGCCCTAACCCTAAGAAGATTACTATAATTTATAACTAAGAGGCCCTAACTAAAGTTAAGGGTGTTTATAGCTTTTTAAGCTTTATAAACTTTTATTAGGAGTTTATTATAAACTTCTTAGACCTTATTAAACCCTTATTAGCCCTAACGCAGAAAGGGGTACTATTTATATAGTCTTAGGCTTATAAGGATATATTTTAGCGTTTAAAAGCAGCTTTTATTTTATACCTAATCCTAGCCTAATAGGACTCTAACTAGGATACTATAGTAAAGGTAGATTTCTTAAGGGAGGCTATTAGGGGTTGCCTCTCTTAGTATAATAAGAAGGGCATGCTTTACCTAGTTGCATACTACTTTATATAACTAATAGTAGCAGAATAGAACTATACTATATATAATAAGGAACTCCTTAGTATAATCTCCTATCTAAAGGCTTAATTAGTAAAGCTTTAAAGTATAGCCTATCCCTTTATAATTTTTATAAACTATAAGAATTTAGAATACTTCTTTAGCCTCTAAGAGATATCTAAATAATAGGCTTAATAGGCTAAGACGCTAGCACTTTTTCACTTCTATCTCTATTACTACCTAGGCAGCTAAGTAGAGAGGCTAGATATATTATCTTATTAAAAATAGAATAAGTCTAAGGCAGCCCTAATAAGGTAGGCACTTATTAACCTAGTCTCTATAGTAGTAGTTAAAACTTAAGGTTCCTTTAATAGTTTCTAAGAGGTCTCCCTAAGTATTCACCTAATATCTTATAAGGACCTACTAAAGGGGCGTAACTTCTTTACTAAGGCGTACCTTTAGAACCTTTAAAACGCTAATATTTAAGAGAACCCTATATATTTAGTAAAGTTAAGGGTGTTATAAGAGGGGGCTTATTAGTTCCCTTTAAAGGCATAGACTTACTAATAAGTAGTAGACTATAGGATAGATATATATAGGGCGCTATTATTCTAAGGCTAACTTTAGGCCCTATAATATAAGCCTCTAACTATAGCGTTAATCTACTATACCTATAAGTCTCCCTTACTAAGCTACCTAAGTAGGAATATAATATTCTAAGCTCTTTATAAAGACTTCTACTAAGAGGGGATGTTAGCTAACGTTATAAGGTATATTTAGAATTGCTACTGTTTTATTAGGTAGAAGAGCTACTAGTTATACTAGGGCCTACTACACCCTATTCTAGCTCTAAACTGCTTTTAATTGTAAATCTTTATTAACTTTATAATAAACCTCTTAGCCTTCTTACTAAATGCCTTATAGTACCTTATAGTAATTACTAACCGCCTATTAAAATATATTTAGCTAAAGGCTATAATAACTATAGTATCTAAGGCGTGTGTATAGCAGTTCCTAGAGTATTAGTAGCAGTTTTATAGGTTCCCTTAAAGTATTATTTCTAACTATAGCTTAGATTAGATAAGGGGGTTCTAGTTTATACTATATTCCCTTACTAAAACTAGCCGCTTATTATTTATATTACACTACCCTTAGACTAATAGTAGCACTAAATAGGCAAACTAAGAGATATAGTTAATTCTTTACACTATTATAGGATTCTTATAATATAATTAGCTTAGCTATCTTTCTACCTATTAGCTTACGTTAAATAACTGTATATTTACTATTATAGGGGTTAGCGCAAACCTTACCCTCTATAGATTTAATATAGATCTTATCTAGCGCATTAAGGGCCCTACTAAAAGCCTTATATTACCTAAAGGGCAGGCAGTTTAGTTCCTTAAACACATTTATAAGAGTATATAACTAACCTAAGCAGTAATTAATTTTGCTTAGTAATGCTAATAGGAGTTAGTAAATTATACCTACTAGCTAGTAGAGAAGTTTATAGTAGGGGATAAGGTATAGTTAAACCTCTATTATATAAAGACTAACTATCTAAGCTAGAAACTAAACTAGGTTATAGTAAAGTATACTATACTAAAGGTTCCTATACTATTAATTATCTGCCTAAATATACTAAGGGGTGTTTACCTTATTTTCTATATTAACTTAGTAGAACGTGCTATAAATAACCTACTCCTATCTTAGGTCCTTTAGGACCCTTACTTAAAACCCTAACTCCTTTAGCCTTTTAATAACTTAAAGCTAATAAAGTATAAAGTAAAAGAAATTTTAGCTATTAAGAATGCTTAAGGTTAGGGGGGCTAGTGTAATATCCTAGTAAAATAGGTAAGCTATATATAGCTAATATAGAAGCCCTTAAAGAGCATAGAGAATACTAAGGCTTTAGCTTAGTTTAAGGCTAAGTAGGGTAATATATATTTATATAATAGTTTAGTTATATGTCTATTAACTTTTATTTTACGCTTAATAAGGGGCCTATTTAAACTCTAATAAATTACTTTAATATACTATAGGTTGTCCTCCTTTCCCCTTAATAAATACTTAACTATTTACTTTTATTACTATTTTCCTCCTTCTTATCTTTAGTTAGCTTCTTAACTTATATTAAGTAGCGCTAGCTATTAGTATTTTACTTTTATACTAAGGCTAGCTTAAGTATATAAGGGTTAAATAAAAGGTAGCACTATAAACTAATAAGTATCTAAGAGCTAGCTAAGGTTTAGCTAAGTAAAGGTAGTAGACTAGTTAGTATTACTCTATAATAATAAGATAGGAGGGGGATAGGTTAGTAAAAGGTAATAAGTATAAGTAAGATAGTAGTAAAAGACTTAATTAAGGTAGTAGTAAGTAATAGGTAGGAGATAGCTAAGGTAGTAGTAAGTAATAAATAGGGAATATTTAGGGTAATAGTAGATAATAGGTAGGGAATATTTAAGGTAGTAGTAGGTAATAGATAGTAAGCTATAAAAGGGGGCTAAAGATAACTTAAGGTGCTATTAGCTTAACTAAAGGGATACTTATAATTAAGGTAGTAGTAGATATTAGCCTATAAAGGCATTAGTATAGATAAGGTAGCTAGGGATAGTATAGGTGTAGTAAATATAGCTTAGTAGTATAAAAGAGAGGAGAATAAAGGTATAATAGGTAAGGGCTAAAATAAAGTAAAAAAGGGTTAAAGCTAAGATAGAAAAACTTAAGATATACTAGCTATAGTATATTTAAATAAACTATTAAATAAAGGGGTAATAAAGCTACTATAAGCTAAAGTTTAGTGCTTAGTAGGTAGTTAAGCTTAATAAATAGGTAGGGATAGGTAATAGAGTAAGGTAGAGGTAGGCTAGCTAGTAGGAGAGGCTACTATAGAATAGAAAGTAGCTATAATAAGTAGAGCTAAGAATAAAACTAAGGATAAAGTAGTAGTAAGGCTATTACTATAGCTACTACTATTACTTTTATTATTAATAATAATAAAGGTAGTAATAGTAGTAGTAGGGTAGATAGGTATATTAACTAAGTAAGAAGTAAAGTAAGTTATATTACTTTTAGCTTACTTAGTAAAGGGGGTAGTACTAAAAGTATTAATAGGAGATAGCCTAAAGAGAGAGTGCTTAAAAATTAAGGGTAGGTAGTAGTAGAAGCTAAATAGTTTATTTAATATAGCCTAAAAACTTAATAATAGTTAGGTAGTAGGCTCTTAAAAGGGTGTAGATTAAGTAATAGTTAAGCATATAATATAGTAAGAGAGGGTGGAGATAGGTATAATAAAGGAATTATTCTAAGTATAGATAGTAGGTAAGGCAACTAATACTATATAGATAAAGGTAAGATTCTTTAATATTATAGCTATATTTTAAACTAAGGCTATATATTAAGAGAGAGTAGTGTATATAAAAGTAAGTTTAGCATTAATATAATATAAGATAGTGTCTAAGGTAGTAGAGGATAGAGTAGTAATAGTAGAGGTAAAGATAGGGAATAAGGTAGTAATAGTAGCTAAAGGAGCGATAAATAGCGTCTATAAGGTTTCTAATAAGGGGGCAAAGGGGGCGCTAGCTAAGGGCTAAGAGGAGGCAGACTAGTTGCTAGTAGCGCCCTTAATTAGGCTGTAAATAGCTTTATATAGCGCCTAAAAGTGTTTCCCTAAAGTTAAGAACTAAGTAGTTAACTTTATATAAGTAGCTAGCTGCTTAAGAGCTACCTTTTAAGCTAATATATTAATAGCCTTACCTTAGTTTATAGCCTTAGCTATATTATAGGTAGTGTAGTAAAGAGTAGGGTTAGTAGTAAGAATATAGTGTCCCTATATATACTTTCTATGCTTTTAATAGTACTTTAGATAGGCTTTATTAAGGTTAGGCTTATAATTAAAGTAGCTGTTTTTTAAGGTATAAATAAAACAACTTAGGCATTATATTTAGATAATATACTAGGGATTATATACCTTATTATTAAAATTACCTACTACTATAAAATATTCTATAGTTTAAGAGTTATTACTAAGTAGGTAACATCCTTTAGGTATACTAGTAGCAGTAGATATAGTATAGGTATCTATTAATTAGTAAATAGGGTTTAAGAAGGGTCCTTTAGGCTTACTTTATAGAGGCTCTATAGGAGTAGGAGGAGAGTAGGTTAGTAATATAGAAAGAGCAAGGGATATAGTAAAAGATTATAAAAATAGCGTAATAATTGCAAATAGAAGGCTAGGAGGTAAAGAATAAAGTATAGAAAAGGTCTCTTTAAATATATATAGGGAGATATTTTTATAGGAAGGATAAGGGCTAAGTAATAGTTTAAAGGGATATATTAGGGGGCGTAGGGTGGAATATAGAAGATTTTATATCCTACTATAGGCCTAAAGTAATTATATGCGTCCCTTAAATCACTTACAGTTAGCCTACTTAGATTTCCCCTTTAGAATAGTTTATTATTTTATTTATTTATATATTTAGTTTTAGATAGAATAGTAATTTTCTTATTAGGCTAAATTAGCTATAGATAGTGTTAAGCTAGCTGCTAAAGCAGGCCCTTAATACTAATAGAGTAGGGGCTTAGGTAGATTCTTAAGAATAGGTAGTAGGATATATGTTGTATAGGTTATTATTCCCCTGCTACTAAACTATAGTAGGTCCTTGCCTTTTATATAAGGCAGCTAGATAGGGAGCGAGAAGGGGGCTATATAATAGATTTAAGCTTTAGGCTTAGATTCTAAGCGCTCCCTCTATAGGCCCTTTATAGGCCTATAAGGCTTACTTAAAGTCGCCCTTACACACCTATATTGTATATAAGCTAGATATATAGCGGAGGGGAGAAGGGCTTCCTCCTTCTCCCCTAAGGATATTAATAATACTATTGTTGCTAGAAAGCAGTAGCCTTCTAGGCTAGACTATAACACTTATAGGTCTTATAATTAACGTCTAAATTCCTTACTATAAAAAGGTAAAGAGACCTCTTTAGAAATAACTTTTAAGGACTTAGTAGGTGTAATACCCTTATTTATATTAGCTTCTTCTTTATATATATCTTTAATTAAAGGTCTTAGTTTAAAAAGGTTATATTAATATTAAAAAGGGTTAATAATTAATTCTTTAATTAGTCTTTTATATTAGTTTATTTACTCTAATAGTAGCAATTTTATTAGGCTCTTTAATATTATAGTTAAAGGTTTAAAGAGACTGTATTTTAGTAGGTCTCTTAAAGGAGTTGTTAATCTTATATTTATTTAATTAGTTAAAGTGTTAATTTTTAGTAGCTATACTACTAATTTAGTACTTTATAAGGGTTCTTTAGTACTTTATTAAGTGTTTAAAGGTAGGTTAAAATATAGCTTTATAGGAGGTAGGTCTTCTATAAGCAATATTAATAGTAAATTAATGATTTTTCTGCCTTCTTCTTTAAATATAGGATTAATAAGTTTAGTAATAAATTTAACCTTTTCTTTAGTATTATAAAATATATTTAATCCCTTCTAAAACCTTATATTATAAGCTTATATAACTTAATTATCTTTAGGAAGCTAAACCTTATAAAAATAACATTTAGGGCCTTCTATACCTATTAAGCAGCCCTTTTTAGCTTATAGTGCTATCTTTATAGCCTTAACGCGCCGCTCTTCTAGAATATATATATAGGCTATACAGCCCTATGTTTAAAGATTTTTAATAGATACCTTATTAATTAGACTAATCTTATTAAATAATGCTTATTACAGCGATTTTCCACTATTAGTGCTATTTATAAGCAATAGATTAGTTATTATAGCAGTATACTTTATAGTATATAGCTAAAGAATATTAGGAAGCTTAGCACTAATTATAGAAGCATAAGCTATATCTATAAGGGTTTTCTTAGCTCTCTTAATAATACCTTAATAAGCTAAAATATAGGGAGCGTTAGTGTAAAAAATAATGCCTTTCTTATAGTAGTAATTAGCAAATTTCTTACTAAGGAATTCTATAGCGTTATTTATATAAAAGCACTTTATAGTAAAGCTGCTACTTATATTTTCTATAGCGTTTTACTAAGCTTTAATAGCCTTCTAAGAAGATTTATAACTAATAGTTAGAATTACTTAGTAAAACTAAATATATATATTAATTATATATAAAGTGTAGTTCTTACTACTAAAGCCTTTAGGTTTATAGATAATATAGTTCTATAAAACCTTACTTAAAAAGGAATAAGTATTAGTCTAAAGCTTATAATATATAATTTAGTTTACTTTAGTAAGATAGTAAGCTTTATAATAGAAATTACTTAAAGAGACAGAATTAATTAATATACTTGCTTCTTTATATATATATAGTATTTAGTCTTTCCTAGTATACCTAAGTCTCTTATATAAAAGACTATATTTAATATTCTTTATAATAGCTTTAGTTAGTAACGCTATAAAATTAAAGTAAGGCTTCTTATTATATAGCTTAAGCACTATAATATTAAAGGCCTATTAAAAAGAAGCTATAAGTTAGCCTAAAGACTTTATAATTAATTAGTTTATAAACCTATTTATAATAATACTAGCTTTATAAAGGAAACTAAGAGAAATTATATTAACTTCTACTCTTAGGGTAAGCTATATATTTAGTAGCTTTAAGTAACCTCTCTTAATAAGTAGCTTAACTATTTTAATACCTTTAATAGTAAGGGGCTAACTATTACTTACAGTTATTAGTTTAACTTTAATATTAGTATTTAAATATATAAACTACTTTATAGAATTAAATATATAGTTACTATAACCTATATCTAAGATATAGTCCTTTCTTATAAGGTATATAAGGCCTATTGCTACTATATATATATTATTAGCGTTTATAGTTATACTATTAAAGGTATTTCTAGCCTTTATAATATTTATAAATATAGTGCTTTTTACTAGCTTATCTTTTTTCTTTATAAAAGCAGCTTTTTTAGCTTTTAAATAAGCTTTTACCTTTAGTATTAAAAGTTCTAAATAAAGCTTTTAGCACTTCTCTTTTAAATGCTTAGGCTTTTTAAGTAAAATATAGTATTTACACTTTAAAGTTAAGCCCTTTTTCTTATTAAAAGGTTAAGTTATTATTATAAAGCTAGCTTTTTATTCTTTTATTAGCTTATTTAACTTATATATAAAATATTTTAGTATCTTAGCCTTATTAAGGCCTTTAGAACTATAGCCTTAGATTTTCTATATATTATAAATGTTAGGCATAGCGCCTTTTATAGCGTAAAGCGTTTAAGTAACCTATATAATATCTAGCAATTTTATAACATTATTAATTTTTTGCTTAAGATTCTAATAATAGTTTAGCTAGGCTTATATTATTATAAATTCTAAGTTTTAGATTAGAAGAAGCTGTTAAGTAACTTAACAACTATAATATTAGCTTAGAAGCTATAATTATTATAAATAAGCTATATTAGGTCTATTATATAGCCTCTATAATTCTATCCTACTTAAAGGATGTTTTTTTAGACTTTAAATAATAGAGTCTGCTATATTAAATATATTAAAAAGGTATGCTTCTAATTAGTAGCCTTAAACTATAGAATTATACTATTATAAGTGCCTATAAGTCTAAGAATATAGATATATATCTTTATAGAGATTTCCTACTTATTATAATTTTTAGAACCTTTAAGTAGTGTAATTTATAAGACCTTTAAAATTATATCCTTAAGGTTAGTAAAAAAGTCTATATTTTAACTTTAATAAGCCCTAAGGTGTAAAGCTATAGTATAGTTAGCTATAATAGCCTTAATTAATAAGAAACGTAGTTAAATATATTATAAGGCTTAATATTTAATATATTAATAACCTTAAGTTAAAGACCTTTATAAGCGTTAGTTTAGTTAAATAATATAAGTATAGAAAGCGTACCTTTAGTTAAATTACTATATAGCCTATACTTATATAAAGTATATAAGGTTATAAATAAGTAGGTTTTAAATAAGTAACTCTTTTAATTTTAATAGATAAGGAGAAAAATTTATAAAGTTTTACTTAGTTATACCTTAGCTTAGTTAATAGGTATTACTTTACCCTTTAATTACTATACCTAATAATCTATAATTATCTTTTTAGTTAAATTAGTAACTAAGCGGTTTTAAACTTTAGAATATTAAGACCTAGCTAATAGTAAAGGTAGTTATAGTAAGGGCCCTTTTTTTTATAAGGCTTTATAATAAAGTCTTATAATATTGTTATATATAGCGTTAATAAGCTACGCTAATAATTAATAATTTTATACCTAATTATAAAGGTTATATATTTAAATTCGCTTAAGTAAATTGTTTTTTTTTATAAAAAGTTAGCTTATAGCTAATTAATAAGGACTTAAAAGTCCTAATTAATAAGGACTTAAGAGTTCTAAAAAAGAGCCTTTAA
>SRPV01000359.1:0-21938 GCA_018360135.1 Claviceps sorghi | reverse complement strand
CTATATAGGTAAAAAGAAGCTTATATAATTATTATATAAAGACTAATAACTATAAATAAATATAAAAGGGTAGTAAGGGGGGGGCGGGGAATGGAGTGGTTTGTCTCGCGTGCCGAGAGATCACAGACATGCCAGGTGACGACGGAAGATTCCTTGACGCCCTGGATGCTCCTTTACTTTCTTTTTTTGTCTTTGTTGTCTTGTTCCCCACCTATTTCTCTCTCCTTGGGCGCATGGGTAAACTACATGGGCTCGGGGGACTTTTTTTTTTTTTTTTCTTTCCTTCCTTCTTTCTTTCTTTTTTTTTCCTTTTTTTCCTCTTTCTCGTCTTTCCTGTTCTTTTTTTAGGGCACGCCCCGGCACGTCTCCCATGTGGTCCGAGGACGACGCAGCGAACCAGGTGTACAAACTCGACGCAACCTCAAGCACACGCCGCGTCACCCGCTGCGCTCCTCGGGCCGCACCCGCCGGACGCACCAGGGCGCCTACGAGATGGCACGGGAAACCAACCCACCCCCCCCCCCCCCCCCCCCCCCCTCCAACCGGGGCGACGCGTCCGGTGCATTTGCACAGAGGTACTCGTCGTTGCTGCCCCGTGCGTATTGCACTGCCGCTTCAATGGAGCGACTTACCACAGGCGTCGTATAGCTTACCTTTCCTGGCAAGCAGGAGCTGGGAAAAGAAGGGACCCTGATGGAGTCCCGGTGATTAGGCTCGCGAGCCCGTTCCGTGCGCCTCCGGGCGGCTTGGCACGAGATAACCTTAAAACCTTAAATCTGCGACGTCGAGATGACGAACGCGCCAAAGGCGGAAGGCTAAGCCCGAAACGGGAGGGGGCTCCACATCCCGCTTTGGTCATGTTATGCAACGGCAGCACCCGACCCCGACGGGGACCTGATACGGCGCCAAGATATGTTTTACATCCTTTGCCAAGACGCGCTGTCAGGACTTGGACAATGATTGGACGGGCACGTCTTTCACGTCGCGGGACGCGCACGGCGTTGACGCCCGTTACACACTGGGACACCCCGGGCGTTCAATATAACACACTCACACGGCGTTATGGGAAGGGGGGCATCCTTACTCGGCTGGCAGGATGCCCTTTCGCAAGGGCGGCGCACCGGACTGTTTTTTTTTTTTTTTTTTTTTTTTTTTTGGTGGTGGTGACGGTAGAGAGCAATTGATTCGCATCAGGGCCATAGTTCGCATCAGGGCAATAAACTCCTCCTACTCCAAACCAATGCCACTACCTCCAAGACGCCAAGCAAACGCAATCTACCCCACTTCTCAAGCCCACCCTGCAACGCCCCTGCAATCCCGTGCAAATCCCAGCCCGACGCCCATGAAGTCACGTGCCAGTCCCGTTCCACAACACCAACACCGCAGGATCGTCACCTCGCACCGACCACGACGAACAAGAGCCCGTCGGCCTGATGCCTCCGTCGCAACTGACCGGCCTGGAATGCCAAACATGAGGCACACACACACACAAAAAAAAAGTCCGTTACTTGACGCCGTTCTTCCCTTTGTCACATGTCTCGTCCCACATATGTATGATCTGTCTGAGACTCCCCGCGGACATCGGACGGTCCGGCCAGAACCCCCTGAGGTTTCCTCGATGGACAACAACACCAGTACATATGTACATATGTACGTCCGTGGTATAAGACAACGTAGCCAGCCCTGCCAGTGCCAAGACACTTATCCGGCACTTCCCGCCTCCGCGGCGCACATGATGCAATCCCGACCGGCTCTCAACCCAGAACACCCATGCCTTGGAAGGAAAATTGCCATCAGGCCATCATGGCGGGTTTGGAAATAAGCCAGTGGGCAGGGCTTGTTGCAAACGGTCCTGCTTGCCGTCGTGTGCATGGGGTGCCCATCTCCAGGCTGGGCTCGACCCGGATGCTCGAGACAACGCGCCTCGCGCGGGAATGAGCGACGGAATTGATGAATAAAATTCATGTAAAATTCAAACTCAAAATTTGCCGGCTTCCTTTTTCTTTTCCTTTTTCTTAAAAAAAAAAATGTTTTTCATTATTATTTATTTTTTTTTCCAAAAAAAAAACCCCAACAAACAAACAAACGCTTTGGGCTGATCGCTCGAGCGACACGCATGGATTCATGCTTCATTCTGACGCATAAATCTCGCCGCCAACTCGTCGCCCCCACTTTGCGCTGACTCCATCCAATGTATCGCAGCACACATGAGAGCCGCGTCGTGCCTGATGTCGCCATCCCTGCCACCCGCACCCGACTCAGCCGCACGACTATTCCCTCCTTGCGGCGCTGGAGCACTGGCCGCGGCTGCTCCCGACGCGCCCCGGGCCCGTTGGTTGCGTCTATACCTCTCCATGATCGTCTGCTTGAACACCTCTCGGGGTTTCGACAGCGGGACCGTGCTTCTCTCCACGCATTCCGGGTACGCTAGGTAAAAGAGCGCTAGCTCCCGCTGTGCCACCGCATAGCCCTCCTTGGCTGTGATGGTCCACAACCTGCCGGCCTGTTCCAATCTGTACGTGGTTGACGGGGGAGGCGGACTTCCCTCCGACGACGGTTCGGCATCCCCAAGAGAGCTGATCCCACCCGCAGACGCAGACGCAGACGCAGAGCCCGACTTGCGAGACTCCAGGTGAGCGGCAACGAGCCCGTCGGCCACTTCCACCATGGTCAGGCAAACTTCTGATTTGAGCTTGAGAGCTGCGAGTCCGAAATTCCAGAAAGCCCTGCCACTTTCGTCGTTGTCCAGAACCGTCGCCGGTACAAAGGCCGCAATGAGCTGCATGTCGCGGAACAGCGTCTTTGGCCGCACGCCAGCGTCTCGGAGAATTCGCTGCATTTCGTCCGTGATGGCATCCGTGCTTGCAGCGCCAGTGGAAGCCATAGACTTCGTTTCCGCATTCGTCTGGCCCGACTGATATGCCTGCCCGCTCGGTTTTTGCTGCTGCGCAGACCGTAGCATCTGGGATCGGCGCTCCCTCACATCAGCCCTCGTCTCGTCAAGACGTCTTTGACCCAGAGGCGCCCCCCGGTCGTCCACAATGCTCGATCCTGATCCTGCATCTGAGCGCCGGGCTCTCGGCTTCTTGGAGCCATTCCATGCGACGATTGAGGCGACGATGAGGTCTTCCAACTCGGTCAAAGCATTCAGCTTGGCGTAAGGATTGGGATTCACACTCAGCGTGTTCAGCAGGCGGTAATATGCCTTTCGAAAGGGGAACTCGACGCAGCCGTCTTTTGAATTTTCTGGCGACGCAGTAAATGGGACCTCATTCCCGCTGCCAATGCTGCTGCTGTCCATCTGACCGTCCATGTCCTCGTCAATACTTGCATTTGACGGCTCCGCGTGACCTTCAGACGCCGTGACTTCTCCCGCCCCTCGCAAATTGCGGCAGCTCTTCTTTTTCCCAATCACTCTCGGTCTCGTGGAGCTTCGGCTGTCAGACCCCTTGTCCTTCGTCTCCAACCTCTGTCTTGCGCGGCGATCGCGGGCCTCCTTGCCATCTATGAACTCTTGTCCAAGCCTGCTGAACCAAATGTCCGTCTCCGAACCACGTCCCAAGACCTTGCCTCCGAGGTCGGACAGCAGGAGGCTCGTCAGTGTCTGCCGCAAGGCGCTCAAGAACTGTGTCTTCTCGTCCTCGACTCGCCGCAACATGATCGTTTCCGTGGAGCATGCCGACGTCTCGGGCCGCCCCGTCGACGTGCTGGACCTTGACGGTAGTGGCGCCTGAGGAAGTGGTCCGGCGAATGTCGTCGAAAGATTGGTCAAGCTTGTTGTGGGGGAGCAAGCCCGTGAGAGACCCGAACCCAGCGACGCGGCGGGCTGAAACGGAGTCCAGAACGTGCTCATCGGAGGTTCGATTGTCTCGTTGATTGGCGAGGCACTCCCGATAAAGTTGTTATTTCCCATCATGTCAGACAGGCCGGCTGTAGGTCGAGTCAAGTTCAGCTTCACTCGTGATCCCGCGTCCAGACAATGCTGACTCGAGCCGGTACTGCGGGATTCGCGACCTAGCGGGTATGACCTTGTCGAGATCGAGGTCGAGGTCGATCTGGAGCCGATGCGCCGCTCGTTGTCGCTAACCACGCTCGCGGCATCACCACCGAGATTCCAAAGCTGAATCTTGTCACGGTTCTTCCTGCCATCAAATACCACTCTTTCGCGCTTGTACAGATCGGTGCACCACAGTACTGGCGCATCTTGGAGTGTCTCTCCAACTAGCTTGGATATGCATTTGTCCAGCTCGCAGCAAAATCTGTGAATCCGCTCCTCGCCCTGACAGAAGTTTTCGATTCCGCATTGCTGGAGCCATGAAGACGTCATTTCTGCTTGATCATCGCTCAGTTTGTTCGGGCCCCCTTGCTCCTCCGAGGCTGCCAGTAGATCCATGATCTGTGATTCTGCGCGATAAAAGTAGGATAAGCCAGAACCACGTTGCATTTCTTCAACGCGAAATTTCCGCAGTGACCTCCATCGCCGCGGTATGCCCATGGTCTTCAACGCCAGGCAAATGTCACGGCTGTGGAAATACTCCCTAGAGTGGCGGACATCTGACACATACCACATCTTGTCCCGGATTGCTCTGATTCGCCTCATCATGCGGTCGATCAGACCTTCGTGGCGCTCCTCGCTTTGCTTCAGCCAAACCAGCCACGCGTCATACTCCTCGATGGCAGCCGCCGACCGCTGAATCGAGTCACGTGGACCCCGCGAGAATATGCTGATCAGGACTGCAAAACCATTCTTTCGAAGGGATGGAGACTCCAGCATGGTGAGATGCTTTAGTGTCTTCCAGTAGACATGGGCCGAAACGAAGTTGGCCTGGGCTCTGGATTGAGAGCAAGCTGCTCTCAGCATTTGAATCAACACTGGTTCTGCATTCTCGTTCTCCCTTTTGTCGCTTTTGTCACCTTGGTCGTCGTGGTTGTCGTCGTGGTTGTCGTCGTCGCCGTCGTCGTCGCCGTCGTCGCCCACGCTGTCGATGCTGCCCACACGACCGATGTCACCCTCGATGGGTGTGATGGGACCCTTTTCAGTTGGAGCGCCATACTCCATGCCACGAGAGGATTTGCCCTGGTTCGTATTGCCCCTGTACGGGTTGCGACTGGATCTTGGCTTTTCCGTGGAGACAGTACTGTTCTTGGGCTTGTATCTACGGAGCCTGGAAGCTCGATTCGTCAGTTGTGGAGCAACTTTGCCTGCTTTTTCCAAGCTCTGCGGGATTTCGTATTCCTCCACGAGCCTCAAGATGGCATCACGTAACGAATGATAGCCCTTGTCAAGCTCTGGACCTTGAGCATTTCCATCCTCGTCGGCATCGGTGCTGGAAGAATCGCCATCGTCATCCATTCCGTCAGCTAGATCGTATGTCATTGTTGTGGATAGCTTCTTCCCGTCTGCGGAGATAAATAGCACAATCCATCGTTCTGCGCAAGGATGACAGAGTCCTTGAGTAACTTCCTGTCCCAGATTCTGCCTCAGTTCATGAACGGCAAGTTGTAGGCGATAGCCATCATCATCATACTGATTCAGCCTCCTTTGTGCTTCAGGATCATCCGGTGGCGGAGAGTAACGCTGAAACGATCCGTGAGGTCGGTCATCTTGAGAACCTTCCCGGGCGGCGGTTGTGCCGTCGCTGATGACGGACGAAAGGCCAGTACTGATTATGGAGGCTGTTTCCACATTGCTAGCGCGGAAACTGTTTGAGCTGGAGGCTTGTGGTGACTGTGACATGGCAGACAGCCCAGAGAGGGAAGCCGGAGCGGAGCGGAGTGGGTTCGACGCGCCTGACATGGCTGACCTGAGGTCGCGCTCAGGGAACAAGGCATTCACTAAAGTAACCAAGTCGGAGGGACTCAGTACCAAGAAGGGATGGACCTCGACAGTCTCTCTCAAGGAAGTGACAGATCTCGCCGGTAGCAGTTTTGCTGTGCAAGGTTTGGACCGGTCACCCTGAAACTTGGCATGAATTTTCTCTATATGTCCTTTGATCTGAGGTGGCAATTCCACCGGTACGCACGTTGCCGAGGGCTTGGCACTCCATATGCTGGACACATATTCGTGAGCCTTCATGGCGACCTTTTTCAAGATCTTCTCTCGAGCGTGGGAGGTGATGTAATACTCGGCCAACATGCCATGTGACTCAGGATGAACAATCACGCCCAGCAGAAACACAAAAAACAGGTATCTCCTGACCAGCCAGCGGGATGTGTTTTCCGTGTATTTCTTGTCCAGTTTGGCCAGGATGGCGTTCCCGAGTTCCAGAAGACCTTCGGGAATCACAGTGGCATCTTCGTCGTCGATCAATTCGAAAAGGTCTCGGACGGCTTTGTCGTAGAAGTCCCTGGAGGCAGCTTCGTGGGAGGAATTCCACTCGGAGGGGTCATATCTGTTCCCGTATTGATCCTCGGCTCGGTCGAGGATGAAGGCTCCCTCTTCCAGAATTCTCATCAAATACCATTCCATGTTAGACTTGCCGGACCAATCGCGCATAGTAGTCCATATATTCAGGACAGAGATGAGAAAATGCTCGCTACTCGACTTGGGCTGCTGTATTAATCTGGCCAGCACAGTTGCCCATATTTCGGTGCGCCGGCAATCCTCTATGCTGTCAGGACCGGCCGAGTCTGCGAAGCAACAATGAATCAAGATGGAGAGTGGATCATGTCGCTGGAAGGAAAGGAGACGCTCGATGTCAGACCTTGCACTACTTTTTCGACTGGATGAGGCTCGATGGGGTCGATCAGCCGACCTCCCGTGAAATGGCAACACGGATTCCACGGGCTCCATGGCCTTGTGGAAACTGATGAGCGCATTCAGCTCGGAGCTCGTCAGTGCACATAGTCGAGTAGCGAGATAATCAGGATTGGTCCGAATTTCTGACAAGAAGTTAAGGAAAGTATCGCGAGACGTGTCAGAAATCTCATGCAGAAACGGCGTGATGGAACGCAAGGGGCTATGGGTGACGGTGGAGCTGGTGGAAGTATCCAGGCTTTCCGATGAGCCCAAGGCAGGCGAAGGGACAGGCTCCATGTCGGGCTCCAGCAGACCATACCGTCGCAGTTCGTCACAGCTTTTTCGAACATCCTGGATTGCGCTGTAGAGCGAGATAAAATATTCCTTGTCATCCTTTCGGAAGCATTCGACCAAGTTGCGGTGAGCAATATCACCACACCTTGTGAGGCGAGCGCTCAGGGCGGTAGAAACCAGACTTCTCTGCAAGCGAACCTTGGTGTTGACACGCTTGCGCTCCTGATATTTGGAAAGGCGCACAACGTGAGCCAGCTCCTGCAGCGTAATGTTTTCGTCGTCCTTCATTATATGAGGATTTGTGAACTGCGTCAGGTCCGGTAATAGTGGTTGCGTACGAGACCACCGAAGGGTCGTGTCACCGGATGTTGAGGAAGCTGTAGCAGGCGGGATCTCGGGATAACGCTGTTCGTTTTCTTGGGTAGAAGAGGGCAAGGGATAAGGATCTGGATGTGCCACACGCTTTGTTTTCCTCGAGGTTGCGGAGGTTGGTTGAGTCGCCTGGTAGCTGGATCGACTTTCCTGGTTGTTATGGCGTCGCGCACGACAGGACTGGACAGAACCCACGGCAGAACGCGATGGACTCCGTGGCCGGTATGGGAGTGGATGGCGACTTCCATTGCGACTTGAGGGACAGACGGGCGGGCTCGGAGATGTTGAAGAGCGAAGGCTAGTCGGCGAAATAGCTGGTAACGGGAAAGAAGGAATTGTCAGTGATGGAGGTTGAAGGGGAAGGAGAATCCGAGGGAGGGGGGACCAAAGCTGAAGCCGAAGCCGACGATAACAAAGGAAATATACGTCCTCTCGGACTGCGAACAACAGGCGCTCATTTCCATGCTTAACTATACTGAGTAACTAGGGCAACTCGACGTACTCGGAGGGGAGCAGGCGCGAACGGGCAGGAGCGAGGGCGAGGGCGAAGGCGAGGGCGAAGGCGAGGGCGAGGCCGACGAGAGCGATCGTTGCATGGAGATCATGGCGACGGGCCGCAGCCGGGCAGCGTTGGCGGGGTGCCGCAGGCCGCAGCGCGCAAGACGGCCTTTTCTAGGTCATCGAAACTGAAGGGAAGCCCAGGTTGAGGATGGAGCTCGACCGGACTGACGAGCAGATGTCACAGGAAAAAGGCTCGAGGCGCAACACGGAGACTATACCACCTAGGTACTTACCTACCTACCTACCTACCTACCTACTTAGGTAGGTACCTACCTACTTTATGTATCCATGTGCGTGTATATATATATATACCTAAGTACTTAAGTACTTACATACATACCTACTTACATAGGTACCTAGGTACCTATATAAAGTACTTGCGTAAGTAAAAAGTAGCACAGGAAGGCGCAAGATTGTGTGTTATCATTGATATTTGGCACCCGGGGCGTCCTAGTGAGACGCAAGGTTGTTGGCGCGTGCCGACGGATAGGATAGCCAGTGGCGGAGTTGGAGTCTGCATGTCGTCTGGTCTGGTCTGGTCTGGTCTGGTCTGGCCTAGTGCTGCAGTGTTGGCACCGAGCAGGGTGGGGGCAGGAGCGGGCAGGAGCGGCCGGCCGCGGAGGACTAGCTGGACTCGGGGCGGAAGGCGGGACAAAGACGCGCCTGCCGCTGGCGTGGTGACTTGGCAACCGGGCCATGTCGGCGACGTTGGCCTTGTCTGCATCATGGAGTTGGCTTGCTGGAGCCAGCAGGGACAGCGTGGCAGGACGGCGTGGCAGGACGGCGTGGCAGGACGCGTCAGCAGCGAACAGAAGCAAGACACATCACGCATGCACGCATGCAAGACTGCACGACGGCAAGACTGCACGACTCACAAGGGCGCTGCTGGCGGACACGCATCGACTGATGGTGCTCGGTGCTCCTTGCCGGCTCACCATGCTCGGTGGCTGGACAAGGCGGGTGGTGCTGGTGCTTGCGGTTGCGAGTTGCGAGTTGCGCGTCGACATGCATGTACGCAAAAGTACATGCCTGCATACACGCGCATGTACTGTACTGAATGTACATACGTGAACAGTACCAGACCAGACAGCACTGAGCATGCCATTCGGCCGGTGTGAGTTGGCACTGCATGTGATGGCTGGCCGCTGCAGTGCAAGTGCAGTCTGGTGGCGTCGCGAGGGGTTGATAACAACAACAACAAAAAAAAAGCACTTGTCCCGGCGCGATGCCAGATGGTGCACCATGAGCTGGATTCATCTCCATCGTTTCTCTCGTCTCCAGGCCTCCCCGTCCCAGCCATGTCATCCACGCCACGCCGCGCCACACAGCGCGGCCTTGCACGCTGGCCCCAATCCCCTCGGTCCATGAACCTTCTTACTTACCAAGGTCCTTACACTTACTCACGTGTAAAGCATATCGACTCGCCTGCCACCTGCCAACGCACAAAACACCACCTTGCAGTTTCCTGTGCCATGATGAAACCGAGTCCAGCAACCACCCCGCAAGCAAAGAACCTGCAACGAGTCCGGTCCGATGGCCAGCGTCTGTGTTCCGCCCCTCTAGAGCATGTCTGAACTGAACCGTGGCGGGCACATCCCTGGCATGTGCGCTCGACCCCCTCTCTTGCTTGGCAGTTCACCAAGATTATGTATCGCATCCCCCGTTTTAACGAATGGGTTTTCGAATGCAGAATCCCTGCAACCAGGCGCCAAAACGAAAAGAGGAGAGGAAGAGAAGAAGAAGAGAAAAGGAGGGGACGGAAGGGAAAAAAAAAAGAAAAAAGAAAAAAGAAAAAAGAAAAAAAAAAAGAAAGCATGAGTAGACATGGTCCCCCCCTTCGCCGTCTTTTACCACATCCATCTTTCTCACACACACGTCGCCATGTAAAATCCCGTCCGTAGTCTCATCGGCCTACTTCCCAGACCCAGCTGGGGAGCCTACTTTCCAAAAGAGGGGGTGGCAGACTACATCCTCATGTCGCTTCAAGCATGTCTTGTTCCTTTCCTTCTCTCTTTTCTTTTTATGCGCGAAATAATCACCCGTAGACCGTTCTGTTCCTCTCATCCGTGCTCGTTTGCTTGCCCCTCTACGATCCAGGAAGTGCCACAATCATGACGGAGAGGGTTGATGATGAGATTTTTCATTCGTTTCGTTTTCGTGGTCAGGAAATAAAGGGCTGGCAGATGCACATGGACCCAATATTTTCTCGAATGGGAAGGGAAAAAAACAAAAACAAAAACAAAAAAAATGCGCTCATCATGAATCAACTCGGACCCACTCGCCACTTTTTTTTTTATCCCATCCCGAGACCATGAAAATACATCGGTATATACGTCCCAAGACAGAAAATCCAAGCCCAAAACAAAGAAAAACCCTCGTCCGTATACATCATAAATCGCATCATCGTTTTGCGGCGCACTTTCAGGCATCCCGTCCGAACCGGACATCAAATTCCTTGAGCACGCTCATGATACTAGCGGCCTCGACTTCCACCGCCTGCCTGCCGGCCACCGGACCCCCACGATATACAGGTCCAGACGCCGTAGTCTTAAGCTTGGGCAGCCATGAAGATATGTCGTCCGCTGCTTTGGAAAAGTTTCGGTGGCTGGAGAGCGTCTGGTACGCCTCGGCACAGCTGAGACCCAGACTCGGAAGACTGGGGAGAGTAATCTTTTCGGGGGCCGCGCCTGATTTGCAGCATCCGCCGCCTGCGCCTTTGCCGCCGCAGCAACCACCCGACGAGAGGCCTTGTTCACGACTGTACTTGGCGTTCATTAAGCGGCAAAAGAGCCCGGATTTGGGGTCGGCTTGGCACTGAGCGCAGGTGCCGGGACCATTGCTCCCGCAGCCGCCACCACCGCCCCCAGCTGATGACGAGGCGGCCGCCCTCGCCGGCTTCTTTCCAACGCCTCGGCGCGGCGGCAGTTTGACGGCTCCATCGGCCGTCATCTCGACGGCCATGGGAGCGAGGAAAACATCAGGTTCGGACGGAGGGGGCGTCTGAGCTTGATGTGGAGTCGGGCGCAGCGTTTCGGTCGGAGTCATCGCTGGCGTGGCCATGCCAGCAGCGCCTTCGGCGCAGACACAGTACGTACCGTCCCTGCAGAATCCACAGCTTTCCTTGAAAGCCATAGCATCTCCAGATGGTATTTGGCTGTGAAAGGCCGACTCTTCATACAGCGGGTCAGGTGCAGTCGTGCTGGGAGCCATCTTTTGTCGTGAGAAGAAAGCAGTAAAGTCTGTTTCGGTGATTAAATTCTCCTGGGCACTGGTCCTGCGCTGCCGCTTGCCCTCGGACCATTCTGCTGGCGAGGAGGCTCGTCTCTTCAGCTCCTGCTCCTGGGCAAGAACGTCATCCAGGCACTGGCATGGAGAGCCAAAACTACATTTGCCACAGCCTGCTGCTGCCGATGCGAGAACTTCTTCAGCGCAGGCACATGGCCCGTTTGGCGAACAATTGCCGCAAGTGATGGCCGCGTCAGCATCCGGGTTGTTCGAGCTGATGTCGAGGCTGAGTGGCGGGGTCACGATTTGAGACATGGAAAAGTTTCTGTCTTGCGCGAGATGAATGGGCCGCCCGTCCGGCAAGCCGGGGCGAGTCGAATATTGAGGTGTTGGATTGTGAGGCGGACCGTAAGAGTGGCCAGCCCCGTTCATACTCTGGGACCGGTACAGGTCGTCGTTGTGTCTTCTCCGTAGTGTTTCTGCTTCCGTCTCTGCACGGATGCGGTCCTGGCGCTCGCGGTCTAGCATGTTTTCCAATAACAAGCATCTCGAGCGGAACGACTGCAGGTTCAGCTCAAGGCTGTGAATCTTGTCCTTGAGCTCGCTCTCTTCCTTGTGGTGGTCATCTTTGATCTCGTCAAGTTGCTGCTCCAGTTCTCCGACACGTGCGGCTCTTCTCTCACGAAATGCCCGTTGAGCAGCTCGGTTTTGTGCCTTCCTCTTGGTGGGAGGGGTGTCGGTAGCCGGTTTGCGTCCTGGCTTTGGTCGAGGAGGAATGACCCATTCCTTCGAGGTCATGGAGATCTTGGGGCCTTGCGCAAGGCGACCAGGGCCAAGGCTGTCGACGGCAGCCATGGTCTTTTTCTTGCAGGTTGGTGGCGGAACTGACAGGCGAGGCAGAGGTGGCGGATCGCTGGTGGTTGGCCCGACTGCAGTGTTTGCCTTTGGCTGCTTGGTCGGGAGTGGTGCTCGAGCTGGCGGGGTAACGCCAGTCGCTGACGACCCTGCAGCGACGGCAGTATCACGACGACAGACGCCTGGTCTTTGGTTGGCCCCGGATGTGCTATTAGATGCTATCGGCGTCCGTTTGCCGACCTCGTGTATGACGTTGGACGGGTGGGAGGGAGGAGTAGGAGCGAGAGGAGTGGGTGTGGAAGCCATCGTGTCGGCACACACGCAAGCAGGCTGTTCCGAGTGCGCTGGTTGTGACTGCTGATTGGTGCGTCGCTGTCGGGTGGGGTAGGATTGCTCGGAGTTCCGATTCGGGCGCCCAGGGTGACTTGAAATGTTGTGCAGGATCAGAAAAGAAAGAGCAATCGGGGGAGAGTATCAATGCTTGCCGGACCAAGTCGAAGAGGAGTCGAGGACTCGAACGTGATTTGTGCCCAAATGAAGAGAAATGATTGGACAAGGAAGACGTGCCGAGAGACCGTGGTAATGTAATGAATGTCCTTGATTTCCGTTCGCTATTGAATGGTGATTTTTGATTTTGTTTGGCCAAACAGGTTTGCGTCGGTCCGAGGTGTGGATTAGGAGAAGAGGATTTTGAAGCAAGATCCCTTTTCTGCGTCGCTCTTTCCTCTCGATTCAAGAAAGGAAAAAAAAATTGTTGTTGAAAAGACTACTGGCATTGACAAGAATATGGTGCCCGTGAGCTCGGCTTCTGTGACAAATGTTTTGAGGCGCAGAGCGGGGTTTGGGCGAGGAGAAAGTTTTTGAGTTTTGAAAATGAGGGACAGGCTTCCCGGAGCGCTTGTGTTCCGAGCAGAGGAGCAGCCGTGGACCTTTTTGAACGACGCAGACCTGGTGCTGGTGCTGGTCCGGTTTTAGGAGACTGAAGGTGGATCAGGCTGATCGATTGATAAGATTTGATTGATAAACTCCCCGGACTCTGTCCTGAGTCCTGGCATCTAGCTCCTGACTTCTGGGCCAACGACTACGGTAAGCAGTTGCCTGCCCTTCTGCGCAACGTGTCGTCTCCACCCATACTTTGTGGCTTGGGCCGGCCCTTGCCTTCGCGTGTTCGGGTTGGCCGACGGTGAATACGGTGAATCAGAGAGTTTTTATCTTTTCAGAATAAGGTATGATGTTGATCATTTAACGAGGTCAAGAGGTTGTGGGCCGGCCTTCATTCCACTCAAACTCCTACTCAACCACTCTAAAACAAATCGCTCCAATACTCGAACAGCGTGTTTCTGTCGTATGATGCAATTGTGAAGCAGAACCATTGAACTTGTGCCGTTTGCAGGGTAAGCGGGAATGGCCATGTACCTCGATGGGCGTCTTGTCTCTCAGGTCAGACTAGCCACGAAGAACACAGCGTAAACCACGCCCGGCAAAAGTCTATTTCTAACATGTTGTAAATTCGGTTCCAATCTTGGTGGGGTTTGGTTTTCGGAGCCACTTGTATCTTGAGGTGATGCAAGTAGCGGGGTTATGCGATTTGAGAGCTGGCAATCAGGGGCAGAGAGGCCAAGTGGAGCCATCGCAGCTCTGTCACGTAGCTCCAGTCACTTCCACATTGGCTGCCACAAGACTTGACATATTTGGCCGCGCGCACCTTGTCAGCGTAACAGAGGATTGCGACAACCGTTTTTTTTTCTTTTTTCTTTCTTTCTTTTTTTTCAACTTATCACCTCGAAAAGAAGGGCTTGAGAAGAAGAAAGAAAGGAAGGAAGAAAGGAAGGAAGGAAGGAAAAGCACCCTTCGACGGGTGCCACCCACACAATGGCACATCTGTCGACAAATGCGACCCGGCAACGTCGCCCCGTCTTGTCCATGTCAACATCCTACAACATCCGCTCCGACCCTTCGGATAGTAGCGACGACGACGACGTCCCTCTCCCCTTCCCAGAAGCTCTGCCTAGAGCCGACTTTGTTGTTGCCGACTTTGACCCGGCGGCGTACCTATCGGCTCTGCCTCAACGCCATCAGACCCTCGAAGACCTACGATCTGATCTCCGCGACCGAAGTGCCGTTATTAGCGCAGAGCTTGTCGAGCTCGTCAACTCAAACTACACGGCATTCCTATCGCTGGGCTCGGAACTCAAAGGTGGAGATGAAAAGGTGGGAGACGTCAAAGTCGCGCTGCTGGGGTTCCGTCGCGCCGTGGAGGAAGTCAAGACAAAAGTCGCCAGCAGGAGAGACGAGGCAAGACGGCTCAATGATGACCTGCGACTTGTCAGAGAACAAATCGAGCAAGCTCGAAAGATGCTGGAACTGGACGACAGATTGGCAATGCTAGAGAAGAGACTTGCCCTGGAAAGTCTGCCTGGTGGCGGCGCAGGAGAGTGGGATTCTGACAGCAGCGACGAGGACGAGAGTGATTCGGCAGCCGATCAGCCGGGACTCTCACCCGGAAGCCTGTTCCGTTTGGCGACGCAATGCAAGGAGGCCATCCTGCTGAAAGGCTCTCTTGATCGGGACCACCCCTTGGTCATCAAATTGGAGGAGCGGTTAACAAGGTGCCGAAATACCTTACTGCTGGACTTGGGCAATGCTCTTAAGGAAGCACGAGGTGCGGGTGTCAAGGGACAGAAGAGGATATTGGATTTTTTGGCTATATATCGCTTGCTCGATGCCCAGAGTGAAGCTGTAAGATCCCTCAAAGGAGGCTAATGGATGACTGGACTTGGTTGAGACACAGAGATGAGAGAAATAGAGATTAGAAAGCGAAAGATGCCTCGCTAAGCTGCATCGTTTTTTCCCCCCAAGAAACTCCATACACACTATGAGACACATTGGTCTACCTTCTACAGGACGAATATTGTACAATATACATTGCAATTCCTACAATTCAAGCTCCTACATGACACCGCTCAACGCCTCGGGCGTCGTCCCGCCTTCTACATCGTGGAATTTTGCATTCAAACTCAGAGCAGGCCCGTGAGTAGTGCTCAAGATCACCTCGTGAACCTCCTTCGACACCTCCTCCGAAATCTCCGCACATTCCGATTTGATCTTTTTCAGGAGGACTGAAATATTTGCCTTGAGCTGTTCGGGGGTATGTCCGAGCTGGCCAATGGCCATACGGATGACACCTTGCCTTTCTCGGTAATCAGCAGCTCCAGCCGAGTCGCGGATGGATTTGGTCACGTCGCTGACGATTGTCTTCATTCTCTTGCTAGGCATCAAGCCCTTGGGCCCTAGAATCTTGCCCAAGCCCGCTTTATTAAGGGCCTTTTCACTTGACTCGTGACAGATGAGGCGATCGAAATCAATTTTTTCCTGGCGGATGGCTTCGAACAGAGTCTCTTCGCCGACGGCGACTGCACCGGCAGCAGTCGCCGCGGTCGCAATGTCACTACCCTCGGGACAAATGACCGCAATCTGCCAATCGCTCTGAACCGGGTGAGGAAGCCGAATGCTATTCTTGACGACGGGCCCGTTTCGCGCCGTCTTGAGGTTGATGTGAACTTCGTACTTGACAGACGCAGGCGCTTGGCCAACTTCGACCGCTCGCAAGACGCTACAAGCTCAGGTATTAGTATACATCGCACGATAGTATTCGGCTCTTGACTGGTTCCTCATGTCCAATTGCATACCGCATAGCTTCGCAAAGCGAGAACCGCGGGAATTGCCTTTTTTCGAGGTTTGGCCGCTTGAAGTCCTTGGGCAGGGCTCGCTTCGCCTTGACTTTCTTAATCCGTACGACCGAGGCTTGACGAGCTTGCTGCACGATCGCCGGTGCAAGAAAACGCGGTATGGATACCAGCGACGGTCGGGAGGCCTGCGTGATAATCAGCCTGGCCATGGAGGCCAAGCACCGGTCTGTCGCGGTCATTGTTGCCGTTGAGCTTGCGATGCTCGCTGGAAACTTTTGTAGCAGGGGCGCTGCTTACTATCGGGCGTCGAAACTCGCATGGGCTGCGACACGGACAAGCGATAGTGCTGGCTGCCTGGTAAGTCAGGCGTCAATGGTCCATGTATGCATGTTGATATCTGAGCCGTTGGGCGGTGCTTATCGATAAGGGACCCGAACCCCTCTATCATCGTCCAGACTCCCAACCCCACTAGTAACTGCCAGACTGGAAGTAAAAAAAAACGGCGATTGACTCACCAGGCTTGATTCCCATCCGACTAAGTGACCGACAAAAAAAGGGGAAAAAAAAAAGGCACGATTATAGGTTTCGGGTTTCACAAAATGAAGAACGAGGAGCTCGCCGTGCTCGCCGACAATCTTTCCGGAGACTTCCGCACCATTGAGCCACGGCTCCGCGACCTTGACAAGCACCTGACATTGAGAACTTACCTGGACGGGTACGCTTTGGGAGATCTTGAGAAGAGGATCTGGCAGACACTCCGCAGCAACAAAGTAGCCATTGGATTTATCAGACGAAATGGCCTGCCCAATCTGACGAGGTGGTTCACATTCCTGGAACAGACGCATCCTGAGCTTCAAGAGGAAGCTGGCAAGGGCAAGACCATCGCCAACAAGGGCGGTGCCAACTATAATCTCGCCCTTCAAGATACCGAGAAAGGTGTTGTGACTCGATTCTTGCCGGAGCCCTCGTAAGTCCTCGCAATGGGAAGAGTACGGGTAGTCGTCTCGGCAAGGTGTGCTAATTCTTGTGCACAGAGGTTACCTGCACATTGGTCACGCCAAAGCCGCTCTTCTCAGTGACTATTTTGGCCATGTCGCCTATAAAGGTCAGATGCGACTCCGACTAGACGATACAAACCCGGCCAAAGAAAGCGAGGAATTCCAGGACGCCATTGTCGAGGACCTTGCTCTCATGGGTATCAAGCCAGATGCACTGACCTACACCTCGGACTACTTTGACTACCTTTATGACATGTGCAAAAAGCTCATTTCTATGGGCAAGGCTTATGCGGACGACACCGATCAGGAAACCATGCGTGCCCAGCGAATGGACGGAATCCCGTCCAAACGCCGTGATCGATCTGTTGAGGAAACCTTGCGCATCTTTGAGGAGATGAAGAAGGCTTCCGACGAGGGCCGGGCCCACTGCATTCGAGCCAAGATTTCCGCTGATGACCCCAACAAGGCCATGAGAGACCCCGTCATCTACCGATGCAACATTGAGAACTCTCACCACCGAACTGGGCGCAAATGGAACATGTATCCCATGTACGACTTTGCCTGTCCTGTAGTTGACAGCTACGAAGGTGTCACGCATGCTCTGCGGTCGACCGAGTACACGGACCGCAATCCCCAGTACCAGTGGTTCCTCGATACTCTGGGCCTTCGTCAGGTACATATGTGGGACTTTTCTAGAATGAACTTTATCAAGACCTTCCTATCCAAGCGTAAACTCGCCAAACTGGTGGATGCGGGCAAGGTCTGGGGCTGGGACGACCCGAGAATGCCCACTGTCCGCGGCGTTCGACGTCGCGGCATGACTGTTGCGGCACTGCGAGACTTTATTATCCGTCAGGGTCCCAGCCGCAACGTTGTCACCATGGACTGGACCAGCTTCTGGGCGGCCAACAAGAAGGAGATTGACCCCGTGGTTGCGCGCCACACGGCTTTGTTGAGCGACAACATGGTCAAGGTCAAGCTTACTGGTGCCGAGGTTCCGTCAGGCGTGGTTACTGAGCAGCGACCAAAGCATCCCAAGAACCCGGATGTCGGCCTGAAGGACGTTGTCTACTCTCCAGAGATCCTCATTGACCAAGAGGACGCCAAGAGCTTTACGCTCAACGAAGAGATCACTCTGATGGGCTGGGGCAATGCGTTTGTCCGTGAGCTACCTTCCGAGGATCCCATCAAGACTATGACGTTGGAGCTCAACCTCAAGGGTGACTTCAAGTCGACGGACAAGAAGATCACCTGGCTGTCTGCGCAGGGTCTGGAGCCCGTGCCGGCCGAACTGTGGGATTTCGACTACCTGATTACCAAGGACAAGTTGGAGGAAGACGACAATGTGGAGGACTTTTTGAACCCCGACACTTTTAGTCTCGTTGACGCGGTCTGTGACGGCGGTGTTGGCAAGCTGAAAAAGGACGACATCATCCAGCTTGAGCGACGAGGCTTCTACCGAGTGGACAAAGGCCTGGAGGACTGGGCACCGGATGAGGCCGGCGTCAAGGGGAAGAGGGTTGTCCTGTTCTACATCCCGACCGGCAAGACGGGCGGGAAGTGAAGGAAAGAGAGGTTATTTGCATAGATTTTGCGTATGAAACACGCAAGAATTATGAAGGAATAAAATAGCGAAAACAAAAGAGAATGAAGAAGTAAATCAAACTCATTTCCCCCCTTGCCGGGACAGACTCGGCGGCCTGGAAGTATATGCATTGGGTTCTGCAAGTGGTCAGCTAGATGGTCCAAGCCGCCCCATGACCGTCTTGTCCCAAGGGCCACTTTGCCTGACTGATGCCGAATAGTGAGCGCGAGAAGCACGCTCTACGCCTTTTCCTGTCGAGAGGATTCGTGGCCGGTTCGTGTGCCTTGCGCCCTTGCACCCATTGTGGGCAACTGCCAATTGAATGCAAAGCATTACAAATCTTGTGGAAGCCGGAAGTTCGGAACGAGGGCAACCTCCACCCGGGCCACGCCTTCCCCCCCCCCGCGGCCCTATTACAGCCGGGGCGGGACTCATGACGGCTAATAATGCATGTACATACAATACACCCCTTGAATGATTGCAAAGAGGGTACAAGCCCCTCTTCTTAGCGAGCCTAGCACGTGACCTATTAGGTGGGTTGATAGCCGGGGCAAATGCATAATGCTGCAAGTATTAACAAGCATCTAAAGCTACCTATCCCCTCTAATAAATAAAGTCGCATTAAATGTACCTTCTGATCCTAGCCTATGCATGCGTAATTTCCGAAGCGACGCTTGATTGGCTTAATCACCCCTGTAAAGTCACGGTTTTGTAATCATTCAAGGGTTGTACTGTACTTGCGCTTGGACTCGGACTTTGAGTTGGTCTCTCCATCTCCACGGCCTTTGACCTTTGACCTTTGACCTTTGACCTTTGACCTCGGACCTTGGACCTTGGACCCTTTGCCTGCCTTGAATGGTGCGCTCTTCTCGTCGTCTGTCGCGTCTTCGCACCGCACACTACATAGCACAGACTTGGACTTTGCGCCATTGCCCGCCTCCCGACCGGACAGTTTGGCACAGCAAGCAAGTCTCAGACAGGCTTCGGTTGCATCTTCGGAGAAGAAAAGCCGGGTCAGTGACTCAGGGCAGGCTGTATCATCGTCGCGGCCCCCCTGTCCACGCGCCAGCATCCTGCCAGTAGATACATCGATGGCCATCCCTGCACATCACTAGCCACGCCGACTTGGTCACAGAACCTTGAATCTTCCGCCTCCAGAACAGCTGCTGCGTTGCTCTCGGGCGGCCCTCGTCACCCTTCGTCACCTCTCATCGATTTATTAATAGCTCAAAGGTCTGACGATCTCCGACGCCGCCGGATGGGCACCAACGTTCCTCTCTCCAATCTCTTGGACTGCTGTATATCCCCTATTCAACGACGATTTCCGTCTGCTCTCCGTCTCGGTTCGCCTGCTTGCTCGTGAGACAACACACGCCCCCAGCAAGACTTGCTCACGATTCCAACATGGCCGACGACACGACCAGTGGCACCACGGTTGCAGACGGCGATGGACCCGTGGTTTCCCGTATGAAGCTCAGCCGTAAGCAGTCCAGTCCGATGGCACCAGCTTTCATGGTCTCTGCGCCGGGCAAGGTCATCGTGTTTGGTGAGCACTCTGTTGTTCATGGAAAAGTACGTTTTCTCTCTTGCCTCGTATTGGGTTTCGGGCTACTAGCCTCCGACCGAGGGTCCATGTACGAGTATTCTAACCATGGCCACCCATTGCTCGGTCTCCTTAGGCCGCTATTGCTGCCGCGATTTCGTTGCGATCCTACCTTCATGTCACCACACTTTCCAAGTCAAAACGGACCGTCACGCTGCGATTCCCCGATATCGACTTTGTTCACACGTGGAATATTGACGAACTACCGTGGAGTGTATTTCAACAACCTTCCAAAAAGAAGTCGTACTATTCGCTCGTCACCGAACTAGACCCTGAGCTGCTTGCTGCCCTCGGACCGCATGTAGCGGACTTGTCTCCTGACAGGCCCGACGACATCCGCAATGTCCATAAAAGCTCTGCGCGCGCATTCCTCTATCTTTTTCTCTCCTTGGGCTCGCCAACCTTCCCAGGATGCTTGTACACGTTGCGATCAACAATTCCTATCAGCGCTGGCCTGGGTAGCAGCGCGTCAATTGCCGTATGCGCGGCAGCGGCTCTGCTCCTTCAGCTGCGGGCGCTATCGGGGCCACATCCCGACCAGCCAACGGATGAGGCTAGGCTTCAGATCGAACGCATCAATCGATGGGCCTTTGTCTATGAAATGTGTATTCATGGCAATCCGTCTGGGGTCGACAACACGGTCGCCACGCAGGGAAAAGCTGTGATGTTTCAGAGAACAAATTATAACAAACCGCCTGCTGTGCGTCCGCTGTGGGACTTTCCACTACTTCCGCTGCTCATCGTGGACACGAGACAAATCAAGTCAACGGCTCACGAGCTAGCCAAGGTCGCAAAACTGAAGGCAACACACCCCAAGCTGCTGGACGCCCTCCTGCACGCCATGGACAAGACCGCCAATTCTGCTGCGGAACTAATTGCGCACGCCGAGTTTGATGAACAAGACGAAGAGAGCTTAAGAAAACTTGGCCAGCTGATGACCATCAACCATGGTTTATTGGTGTCGCTTGGCGTATCACATCCACGGCTAGAAAGGATCCGGGAGCTAATAGACCACGAGGGAGTCGGATGGACGAAACTCACAGGCGCCGGTGGCGGCGGCTGCTCCATTACCCTCTTGCGACCAAACGTTCCCCGGGCGAAAACAGCGCAAGTGGAAGAGCGATTGGACAAGGAGAACTACAAGAGCTACGAGGTGAAGCTGGGAGGTGATGGCGTGGGCGTACTGTGGCCAGCGGTTTTAAAGAATGGAACGGATGAGGACGAGAGCGGCACGGAGATTGATGTGGACATGTTTCTCAACGCAGAGGGAACCGAGGGTGTGGAGAAGCTTGTCGGCGTTGATGGCGATGGTGGCGAGCGAGAGGGATGGAAGTTTTGGCGCATCGAGGATGTCTCGAGTCAAGCATAAGGTCGGGGTGGACTGGATGACTGAGCCATCAGGCCGGAATGCGTCGATTTGTTTTGCCCGTCCTGATTTCTTCCTCCCTACTCTTTCTCATAGGTCTTGTTGTTTCTTCTTTCTCATTTACTCATTATTCGATGACTTGCCTAGACTTGGGGGACGACTGGCGCTCAGGATACTATTAGACACTTGCCTTGTAGTCGTTGTCTTTTTTTGAATATATTTGACTGAAAGCGGCAGGGAGCAAGGCACAGCATTGTAGTCGATTGCTGAATAGGAAACAAGGGCGGCATTTTTTCAACCGAAAGAAAAAAAAAAAAAACGCTGCCGTCGTCCTTGGGTTCACACGGAAGACGTTGACAAGTGCGGTGATGCCAGACCACCGAGCATTTGATTCTGTGATTTTTATGATCAACACGGGACAGAAGTGCCGGCTGTGGACCGCCATTGACCCCCTTTTGCCCCCGAACGCATCAATGATATCATCTTGGGTACCCGGGCAGACGCCGGACCCACAGGACATGCAACCGGACTCGCGACTGTCGGGCCTCGGATTTGTCAAACAACCATCGCCATCCTACCTTTGATTTCTTGTCCAGGTCAACATGGTATGTTTTCTATCTGGCCTGGTCGCGATGCGCCACTGGAGTCAAA